>PVKZ01003112.1:0-157829 GCA_004027375.1 Macroglossus sobrinus
CCATGATCGTGCCCACAAACTGGCCTGGTACGACTCCCTCCTTGGCAGCCTTAGACTCCAGTCTCTGGAAGTTCAGAAACTGGGAGTTGGGATTAAATTTCTGCCTTCTCTGATGCCTCAGGGGAGGGAATGCCAGTTCTGCAGAAGTAAAAGATTCATCAAATCTAAGTACTAAGGCTAAGTAATCCTCATGTCTCAATTTCCTCTTCTATAAAATAGTGATAATAACAATACCTTTCTCACAAAGTTGTCGTAAAAATCACATTAAGAATGCCTGAAAAGTACTTAGAAGAGGGCCTGATATAAAGCGTTCAATAAATGTCGGCCATTATTATTATTAAGAGGAAGGAGAGACTGGATTTCAGTTCAGCAGGTATTCAAAACTCTAGGAGCATATCTCAAGTCTGCTTTCTCTCCCTTTTCTCTAGACAGCTGTTTCAAGTTTCCTTTACTACTTTCAAGTCCCTATTTCTACTTTAACCCACACCAGCACCCTCTCTCCTCAACAGATAACCTCTCTGAGAAAGAAACTGAGCTTATTAGATAAATTCTTTGCAAATTCAGGTATATCTGCAACCATCACTGCCTCTTTCTTCCTACTTCCTTTCCTTTCTTCCCTCGTCCCTCTTTCAAAGGAAAAGATGACTTCTCCTTTTCAAGGCCAACCCTCCCCCCATCCACTGTCTAAAGACCTGATTTAACAATCATCTTTTCTCTTGTGCCTTCAATTGCACCCTCCCTTCTGGCTCTTACACATCATTAGATAACCCATGCTCAAGACTCTTCTATTCTAGGAAAAGCTGCCTCTAGTCTCTGCTACCTCCACCACATGCTGCCACCATCTCTTCATGCTGCCACCTTCTCTTCATCCCTTCCCTGGCAAACTACTCACAGTGAGTATGCCCTCCCTATCCTCATTTCCCATCCACTGCTCACTCCACCAGGTTCCCGTCCCTACCACTCCAGTGATGCTGCTCACACTAAAAAAGTAAAAGCCCTAGTGACCATAACCTCTAATTGCCTAGTCTCAAGCTCATCCTACTTGACCTCCCTGAGGCAACTAAGAAGCTACTGCTCCTCTTCCTGGAACTTTCTCCTCTCCTAGTTCACTGGGCAACACTCACTCTCACCTTGCACACCAATCCTTCTCATCTCCTGTCATCTTCAGCCTTCTATAAACGTGGCTAGACTCATCCATTCCCAGAGCATCAACTACCACCTTCCACCTACTGCCCCTAGGCACAGACTCTTTTCAACCTCAAACACACATTGCCACCTGTCTGTTAAGTGTCACAGATGCCCCCAAGTTCAACATGACCCAAAACACTCTCACTATCTTCTCTCCCCAAGATGTTCCTCCTCTATATGCCTTCTTTACTACTGGCAGCATAATTCACCCAAAATAGAAAACTGAGTCATTCTCAGCAACTCCCTCCCAATTAGTCATTATGTCAGGTGAGTTCTGTCTTGTCTCTCTCAGATACGGCCCCTCCTTTCAACCCCACTGAGCTAATCTGTAGTTTGGGCTGTAGGTTATCACAACAATGTCCTGATGTCCCTGATCCAGATTCTCCCCTTTCAATCTATTTCCACAGTTAGCATCCCAAAATACAATCACATCACCTCCCTGACTAAATCCCTCCAGTGGCTTCCCTGCCCACAAAACTGAATCCTCTTAGTACAACACTATGGGATATTAAAAACCTGGCCTGCTTATGAATCTAGTCTCATCAAGCACCTACTTTGACCCTAAAATTCTCTTATATCCCAGCCACTCGGATCTATTTATCTTCCTCCTTATGCCTCAGGATATGCTGCAGTGTCTCCAGGGCCATTCCTTTTCCTCATCCTCAAGGCTGAGCTCAATGTTCACCTCTCTCCTAATGATTCCCCTGACGTCTCCAAGTAGAGCTAGTCATTCCCTCCTTGGCCATCACATAGCTCTTTGGACCTATCTCTATTACAATACCACATTTTATTTAAAATATTGTTTCCTTTATCCCACCAGGAATTCCTCCAGGGCAGAGTTTTTATTCATTTCAATATCCTAAGCACTGAACACAGAAGACAATGTTGAATAGAGGCCTGTAACAATACTAGGCCCTAGGGATATAAGTTGATTCTGACAGCTTTCCCAGAGAGTAGCTCCACCCTTAAAGACCACTGCCATGGGGGAAATTACCAGTCATGCACACACACACACCCCCCAGCAGATGTAGCCCTTTTCTCTCCAGATAGGAGACAAACTAAAAATGCAGAGACAGCCCCAGTTCCTATGGAATTTAGTAGTGACACTAATCTCAATCTTATGTGCTTCCAGGATAATAGAACCACAGAAAGACCTCTAGGCTCTAAAAAAAGTATTGATCTTCTGAGAAAACAGCTTTAGTGAGGCTTTGGGGGTGACAAGGGTCCAGTCTCTGCTTCAATGAAGTCCTCTGGGGATATGCAGGAGCTTGGAGAGGTCAAACTGGACACAGAATTTGTACATCAGCCCAGTGTAACTGTTATTAGCCTGAATGCTGAGGATCCAGTTCTCATTTCCCTGGACAGATAACCAAAGTCACCACAGCACCACCCAATGGCTGGAGACGGGCCAAGCAACCTGGGAATCCTCTACAAAGACCTCTGCAAAACCATAACTCCACGCAGCCACTAGCAATTATAAAGCTGGCAGAGTAAAACCTACAGTGGCAGTTGTCAATGGTATTATGATTCTCCCAACTATTCTGACTACTAACAACTTCTTTTTGTACCTCTATGTCAGGCCCAACTTATCAATTTTTCCTTAGTATTGCCTCCTGCATCCTACCTTTATCCTCCATTACCACTGTCATAACTTTGGTCTGCCACTTTATAGCTTTGAGAATTAAAGCAAATCATTTACCTCTTTGGTATCTCATCTATAAAACAGGGTAACAGCTGTTCTGCCTACCTCACAGAATTATTAAATCAAATGAGACCATGCCTGTGAAAGGTTCTGTAATCTGTAAAATGTTATACATAAATATAAGGTATTACTCTCATCAGCAATCTAAGTCCTCTATTACTGATATGTGAAGCAGATCTGCCTCTCTGCCTCTCTCCTTCCCCATTTCCAACCACACTACATGCCAAAGAAAACTATACACTCTAAAATATTGCTTTGCCCATACTCTCCTGCCCAGAATCTTTCAACTAGCATACCATTTCTTACTTGAGCCAAACACTAATGGATCTGATATATGCACTGTCATCTCTGCACTACTGTCAGCTGCTTAGGATGCTTTCCCTAGTCTTGCAAGCCCCACCCATCCTTCAAAGATCCATTAAAACCCCACTACACTAAACAGGGAAATAGTACATTTAAAAAGAAAAGGATGTAAAACAATGTCATGTGAGAATTAAGGGCAATTTTTTCTGGAGAAAGCTTAGTAAGAACAGCTGTCATCTAATAGTTTATTACCTTTTAAAGAGAGAGTATACTTTTTTCTATTTAATTCTAAGAAATAACTTATGACCACCAGACGGAAGTTGCAGAGGTATATTTTAGCAACAATATCTTCCATATGGAACTATACCAAAATGAAAGGGGATGCCTTATTATGTAGTAAATTTCCCATTATCAGAAATGTTCAAGCCCAAATTTGCCACTGGGCAAGGATATTTTAGATGGAATTCAACCATAGCAAGGGTAACTGTACTACAATCACAGCATTTTAGATATGAAAAGAACCTTGGAGACCTGTTCCAGTCGCCTATTTAATAGGCCTGGACAGGTTAAGTGTAAGGCAGTACACTTTGTTCTGGAGAGCAGGAAGCAGAACATGGTCTCCAACTTTCAAGCCTTGCTACTCGAAGTGTGGTCCATGGACCAGCAGCATCACCAGTACTTGTGAACTTTTTAGAAACATACAACCAACCAGAATCTGTGTTTTAAAAGACCCCCAGGTGTATGCACCATAAAAGTCCGAAAAGCACTGACCTACACTGCACCTTCCAAACACTAAGTTACTAATTCTGGAACTGCATTTCTCAAACTGTTTCAGATTTTAAACAGAGGCACCCAAGAAAAACAGTATTTCCCGCCCAAATTTGGGGAACTTTATATCACACTTCCAGTCGGAGATTTGTGGCAAGATCATTAGCATATTGAAGGCTTTGAAATATTCTGTAGCAGAGAAAACTTTAACCACGAAGTTTCGAAATACATTTGAACACAAAATGCCTTTTAAAAGTTTGGTATCTCTTTTAACATTCCCATGGCTCAGGCTTCGGCAATACACCAGGTAAAGAATGTCAATCTCAACCTCATAGCTTGACTCAGTACTTAAGCATACTTGATTAGTAGGTGGTCAATATAAGCTTGCTGTTCTCACTGCAAAAAAAAAAAAAAAAAAAAAACCTAACAAAAACAAAAACAAAAGCAAGCCTATAAATCACTGCTTCTTTTAAAACAGCAGAGTTCCTCATCTGTATGATTTAGCTGTGGTTCTGCCTAAAGACAGAGGGATGCGCAAGATGACTTAAGGGTCATCCTTCAAGTTTAAGTAGACCCTAGCACTGGGAGACACAGACACACCAAACCCATATCCAAGCCCCCATGCTTGAGACCTCTAGGGATTGTCTGTTGTTGTTGGTGGGGGTGGGGGGTGCTTGGCAGAGTTGGTTGTTATTTTTGTTTGACATAAACTTCTCAACCATGTGCCCACAGGAAACCTGTGGCTCGGAATGGTTTCAGAGGTGTCTTGGACGCACTCAAGAAAAGAGAGGAACCCCTGCAGTTCCAGAGGAATTTGGAGGCGCAATCACCCTGACCCTGGGAGATCACAGCCAGGCTAAGAACTCAGGTGGGTCAGACTGCCCAGACCCAGGCGTCTCACTGAGGCCCAACCCTACCGTCCCCCGCCCAGCACTCAGGGATCCATGCTACCCCCAGGCCAGCGCCGAGCCCCTAGTCTACCGCCGGGGTCCTCGCAAACACGCAGGGGGCGGCAGAGGAGATGGTTGGCGGGGTCGCCACCGCCGTACCTGTCCGGTCCGGGGGTCCGCACCCGGCTCCAGCCCCACCGGCGACCGACGCCCAAGACCTTGCTGGTCCCGTCCCGCTCCGCCCCGCCCATGTGGGCTGCCCGATGCGCCGCCCGATCCCTCTAGGCCCACCCCAGGCCCTCTTGCCCAGAGACCCAGAGGCGCTCTGGATCCAGAGTACATGATACTCTTCCCCGAAAACCTGTCCGGGTTAAAAACTGCGCGCTGAGCGCGACCAAGGTGACACCGACCAGGCACAAAGCTGGACACCTGAAGAGAAATATGCGCGTGCGCACTGTGCCTCGGTAGCCGGTTAGGACCATAGGAGAAAGGAGTGTCGTGGCCAGCGCCCTCTGCTGACGGATAGGAAACAGCGCGGAGGGGCTGGAGGTCTTATTTGCAGCGGGCAAATGGATGGCCCACCGAGTAGCTAAGCTTTTCAGAGCATAACTGCTAATTAAAATAATAGTGATAAATCGTATCTCGTCGGTTAGCTTGAGAAAAAAATTAAACTTTGCTGGTACTCAGTGTTATCCATCATATGGGGGAAACAGGCATTCTCATTCTCTTATGCGAATGTAAAATGCGCAAATTTACATAATGGCATTTTGCATTTTTTTTAATTTAAAAAGAGAAAACATTAAATAGTACAAACATTTGACCCAGTGTGTCCATTTCTAATAAGATAGCCAAAGAAATTAAGAATAATAGAGCAAGTGTTCAAAGATACTTGTACAGAAATATTGGAGAGCAAGGATTTGATAGACAATGGGCTCCAATTCTAACTAATTTACTGGCTATGTCAGATCTTGGGTTAGTTACTCAACTTCTCCATGTCTTTGTTTCCTCGTGTGTAAAATGACAATGCTAATGATGGTATCTATTTTATTAGGTTGTTAGGAAGACTAAGTGAATCTATATAATGAGCCCGAAATATAACTATTGTAACGTTATGTTTATCTCAGTTAATCTCAGATTAAAAACAACCTGAAAACTCTATAAAGTTGGTAGTGGAATGGAGGTGGGGTGGGGGCAAAAGGTAGAAAGGATGAATTTTGCAACCTCTCCACTACTGCCCCCTTTTTCTCATTTCATCTTCAAAATATTTCTAATTATCATTCTGAATAATGTATTTGCATGAACCAAAAACCGAAACAACATAAAAAGTATGCACTGAAAAAACGCCCTAAAACTACTGTTGCCATGCACACTTTCCTTCTTGTCCACTACAGGCAACCCTTATTATTAGTTTCCTTCTTAACCTGCCAGTGTTTTATGCAAATGTAAACAAATATGAATGTATCTTATTCCTCCTCCCATTTCTTATGCAGAAGGTAGCATACTGTATACACTTGTGCCTTAGTTTCTCCACTTAACAGTATGTCCTGGAGATCTTTCCAAATCAGTAAATAGAACTTTCTCATTCATTTTTCAGCTGCATGGTACTCTATAGCATGGATACACTTAGTTTATTAACCAGCTGCTTCTAGTGAGATACTTTGTTTCTAGTCTTTTGCCATTGCGAACAATGCTGCAATGAATCATCTTGTACATATGACATTCCATATGTGAGCAGGTATATCTGCAGGATACTTTTGAGTCAAATAACAAAGGCATCTTTAATTTTAGTAGAAGTGACTGCCATCCCCTTCAATTAAAGAGAAATTGCATAAAAATAAATTTAAAGGTTTTAAAAGGCACTACATACAAATATTTTTTATTGTGGGAAAGTATATATAACATAAAATTTATCATTTTAAGTGTATAGTTCAGTGGTACTAAGTACCTTTACATTATTGTGCAACCATCGCCACTATTTCCAAAACTATCTCATCTTTCCATACTGAAACTCTGTATCCATTAAACACTAACTCACTTTTCTCCCCTCACCCTAGTCCTTGGTAACAAGCATTCTACTTTCTGTCTCTGTGAACTTGACTATTCTAAATACCTCATATAAAGAGAATGCTACAATGTTTTCTTTTGTGTCTGGTATGAGTCAGCATTTCCTCCCTTTTTAAGGCTGAGTAATGTTCCATTTAATGCATGTACATTTTGTTATCCATTTACCCATCAATGTACAATTGGGTAGTTTCTACCTTTTGGCTGCTATAAATATGCACATATTTTTAAACATAAGTACAAATCCCATTCATCCCATCCCCAAGCTTCCTACCCAAAGGAACTCCATGCCAGTTTTTTGTTTGCCACTTCAGAGTCAGTCTCTGAAAAAGTAAGCATTTTAGATGCAAACAGCATCTTCCTATACACACTGTTCTGAACCTTGTTTTTATCTCCACTGGACAATGTATCTTAGGAATTATCCGTATTACTACATATTGATCTGCCTTAAAATTTTTTTAAGTGTTTTATTATTATTATTATTCGAGCTGGAGTCATCCTTCTGAGAGTGGCTTTAACAACTTTCAACAGATGTGCTGAGTTTTCACGTGAAAGTGTCAGGCCTCAGATGGAATGGGTATAGGGAAACCGGAGAGACTCAAGTGCTTCTCAACACCATGAAAGGGGGTCCCAATAAATCTAAGACAGGAAATGTACTAACAAGAGAAATATTGTTTCTTTTACATTGGTTTAGGCTGAGTGATCTTCGAGGGAAATTAATATTGTCTTTGTCCTATGTGTTTCTTCACAGTGCTAGGCTGAGACTCCCTCTGTTGAGGGAACCTGAACAGGACCCCTAGGACTCCAAAATTCCTGTTCGCACTGAATAGAGAACATCTGTGCTCATCTGGGTGAAATCCTAGGCATTCGAGGACATCAGAAGAAAGCAAGAGGGAAACTTCCCCCTGAGGAAAGAAATGCTGTTTCCCAGAATAGGAGGTGGTTTTCAGGCTGAGAGACTTGGAGAGGAGATGGGATGAAGTCAGAGAGAAACCAAAGGTGGCAGGTACGGGAAGGACATAGGCTGGAGAGAGAAGCATCTGGCTTAGCTATACCAGCACTATCCAATAGAAATAAAATGTAAATTTTGAAATTGTCTTTAATTGACATGTAGGCTAATAAATTTTAAAGAGGTTTTTTTTTTGAGAAAATTAAAATTAAATTTTATGTAAGCCAGCCACATGTATAATCTTAAAATTTTAGCAGTCATAATTTTAAAAAGTTAAAAGGAACAAGTGAAATTAATATTAACAAGATATTCAAAATATTGTTTCAACATATAATAAATACAAAAATATTTATTAATGAGACATTTTAGGTTTTTTTGCATAAAGTCTTTGAAAGCCTTTATTTTGCACTTATAGCACATCGCTATTCAGATGGTAAATTTTCATTGGAAATACTTGATCTGGTTTAGCTTTCATAAAATTTATAGTTGAAGTAGTAAGTAGATTCATGTATGCAACTTGTTTTAAGCATATTTAGAAGTTTTCCAATAACTGGATTAAATAGATAAATTTAAACATAAATTTAACTTAATTAAAATTAAATAAAATTTAAAATTCAGTTCCTCAGTCACACTAGCCACATTTCAGGTACTCAATTACCACATATGGCCAATGGCTTTCATGTTGGACAATCTAGAGATAGAATTCCAACCCTCTGATATATGACAAATTTATATTATTTATCAGTGCAGGAAAGACGCACTATTCAACAAATGGTGCTGGGACAATAGGGAT
The DNA here is from genome assembly GCA_004027375.1 of Macroglossus sobrinus. NCBI lineage: Eukaryota > Metazoa > Chordata > Mammalia > Chiroptera > Pteropodidae > Macroglossus > Macroglossus sobrinus. The sequence goes on from PVKZ01003112.1 coordinate 8,655, forward strand.
AAAAGGAGAAAGGAAGGAAGGAAGGAAGGAAGGAAGGAAGGAAGGAAGGAAGGAAGGAAGGAAGGAAAGAAAGAGAAAGAAAGAAAGAAAGGGGGAGGGGAGGGAAGAGAAGGGAAGGGAAGGAAGGAAGGAAGGAAGGAAGGAAGGAAGGAAGGAAGGAAGGAAGGAAGGAAGCTTTTCCTTCTGATTAGGAGTCAAAGGTAAAGGGTATTTGTGAGAAAGAGAAGGGGAACAATTATATCTATAGAAGGAAGGCATTGTTATTGATTCAGATAAGCTAATGATGTTTTTAATTTTCAGTCTGGTAGACATTAGTCCAGTAGTCATAATATCTTCTTTCTTGTTATCTTTGCAAACAGTTCTTTGGGACACAATGTTGCTTTAGGCACAGTCCAAAGATTAATTTGAAGTTTTAACGTTCCAAAGATCGGAGGCACAAGGTATACAAAGTGGTTCTTTCGAGATGGCAGCTCCAGTTTAAAGTCTCTTTGTTTAGATTATTTTTTACATAGCCGGAGAGGAAAGTAGTGAATTGGAAAATAGAGCTTAAAAAATGGACCAAAATGCAGCTTTAACATATAAGAAGAAAAATGTGGAAGAGCTTAAGAGACATGAACAATAAAATGATACAGTCCAACCTTTATGTAACTGCAATTCCATAAAGAAATAAAGATAATAAAAGAGAGGCTATATTTAAAGAGAAATACAGGATACATATATATCCTCCAATTCAGGAAATCCAAGGGATTCTTACCAGAATAAACAAAAAGAAGTGCACATTTGGATTAATAGTGAAGCTGTAGAAAAAACAATGACAAAGATAAAATCTTAAAAAAAGCAAGAGAGAAAAGGCAGATTCTCTACAAAGTAACTGTTAGAAAAATTAACATCTGATTTCTCAAGAGCAACAATGAAAGCCAGAAAACAAAGAAATACTAAATAATAATAATAATAATAATGAAACAGCTGCCAACCTATAATTCCTTAGCCAGCAAAATGATTTCTCAAAAATGAAGATAAAGTTAAAAAAAAAAAAAACCTCAAACAAATAAAACTGAGATTTACTATCATTAGAGCCTATATTAGTTTTTTATTGCTTACAGTTCCGTGGCTTAAATGCACACATTTATTGTCTCTCAGTTTCTGGGGTCAGGAGTTTGAGTACAGGTTAGTTGGGTCTTCTGGGACATCAGGGTCTTACCAGGCTGAAATCAAGGTGTCTTCAAGGTTTGCAATCTCAAGTAGGTTCCAGGTCCTCTTCCAGGCTCACTGGTTATTGCCAGAATTCATTTCCTTGAAACTGTAAAACTGACACCTTCACTTTAAAGGCCACATAGCCCTCTTGTAGCCCTCTCCAAAATGTGGCACTTTGGTTTTTTCACAGTAAACAAAAGAATCTGATTTCTGGGAAGGCCTGACCCTTTAAAAAGCCTCACCTGATTAAGTCAGGCCCACCCAAAATGATCTCCCCTTTGATTAACACAGAATCAGCTGATCACAAACTTTAATTACAACAGCAAAATCCCATTTTCCTGGTACATAACATAATAACAGGAGTTAAAAGTCCACCATATTCACTAGCTCTGCTCACACTCAAGGGAAGGAGATTATACAGAATGTATACACAAGAGGGTAGGAATCTCAGGAGCCATTTTAGAATTGTCTACCACAAATCCTCATTAGAGAAACTTCTAAAGGAGGTACTTTGTATAGAAGGAAAATAACCCCAGATGGAAAATCTGAGGCACAGTGAAGAGTGAGCAAAGAAAATAGTAAACATATGGGTAAATCTACACAAATATCGACTATTAAAAATGACAACAATATATCTGATTCATGAAATTAATTAAATAACAATGTAATTAAAATATTTGGTTATGAAAGCAAATAAATTCAAAGGGAGTGCTTAATGTTAAAGAATTCCAAGATGTATATATTGTTTGAAAGAAGAATAAAGATACTGATTAATGATACTGTTAAGTTAAATATGCAGATTTAAATTTTTAGAAGAACTATTAAAGAACAGAAATAGCTTTTATACTTTCAACAAGAGTTTAAAAATGGAAAAACAGTCCTGCTGCTTGCTAAGTGTCAGAGCTGGATAGTATTGCTGACCCAGAAGGGAAGGTTCTATGGTGTGACGCTCAACTGAAAGAATGCAGAAGAGGCAGATATAAGGATGAAACAGCAGGCACTAACTTTATTGTGCAGAGTGCACTTCTGTTGGGAAGTACAGTTCTATTGGGGAGTGCAGTCTATTGCACAAGGCACACAGTCTTGCGTGCACTTCTCCTGCTCCCCTTTCTTGTGCTCTCCTTCCGCTCTCCAGGGGACTGCATGGCTCCTCACACAGCAGAATACAAAAATGACATTCAGCCACACATGTGTGATACAATAAGCTGAAGAATGTTTACATATTTCCTAAGTCTGGGGTCCTATTTCTAGCCATGGGCATGGATCACAGCCATACCTTGGGCCAGTCTGGCCTGGTGCCTACACTATTCTAAGAATTAAATAAAGTTGCTTGATATATGATCAATTTGTAAATTTTAAAATAGCATTTATAATAGCATGAAAAGTAAGGTACCTGTAATAACTATAGTAAAATTTGTGCAAGATCTTATTGGATAAAATTATTTCAAATTTTTGTAAAGATAATAAGGTTTAGATATGAGTATACCTTGTTCATGATCAGGAGAACTCAGTATTATAAAAATGTCAGTCCTCCCAAGTGGATGTAGAGCAATCCCAACAGGATTTTTGTGTGTGTGAAATCCAAAAGTGGTCTAGATGAACAAAAACCCCAGGAAAGCAATGGGCTCTCACTCCCAAAGTCCCCTGCTCTCATCACCAGGAGCAGCTAGTTTGATAGAAAGGTGGAATGATTATCTGCAGGTTCAGTTGCTGTACCAGCTGTGAGACAGCACTCTGTGAAGTTGGGGTGCTGCCCTATAGGATGCGGTATATGCCTTAATCCAAGGGACACTATGTGGTGCTGCCTCCCCAAAGCCAGGACACACAGATCTAGGAATGAAGTATAGATAGTAGTTTGCCCTCTTAGTGGTACCCTAATACGCACTGGAAGGAGTTTCACTCCCTGTCACCACAACCTAGGACTAGGTAGGTTTGGAAGTCCTAGTGCATAAAGGATGAGTAATTCTACCAGAGAACTGGCAATAAAGTAGAAGCTGACACTGTCCCCTGGCTAATCTGAGCTCTCGTACCACTGAGGCAACAGGAAGAGAAAGTGGACAAGGTGACTGATCCTTGGAACTGGCCAACAAGAAAGTAGAACCCAAGTAAGGGCTGAGAGTCAGGGAAAGTGTCAGGTTAGGGCAGAAGTCACAGAGAATTAGTTCATCCTGTCTAGGTTTGTTAGTCAGACTGAGGCATTCTAGAGGTGTTGGGCCACGTGAGAATCCTGAGCAGCTTTAGGGGAAAGAGTTATCATACAGGAACTGTTAAAATATTTTCCAGAAATTCCATCCAGCTCCTTTGCCAAGCTCAGAGAGAGGACTGGATTTGCACCTTGTTTAGAATCCTATGGAGACAAGGGGCATGGGGGTGGGGGGAGGGTGGCAGAATGGGACATCAGGCCAGGCAGGCTTCAGCCTGTCGGGGACATGAGAAGCAGGGCCCTGTCCCACCCTCTTCAGGCTGAGCCAGCTCCTTCCTACCTACCTTATGAAGAAACTGGTGAGCCTGAAGAGGAAGTGGAATAGCCAAGAAAATTGTTTCATGATCCCTGTGTATACAACACCTGGGTTCACAGAGTTAGTTCATAATCACACCTGAGAGGGTGAGGCAGCTGCATAGCACAAAGTGAAGTGAAAAGAGAATGCTCGGAAGAAAAGATTAAGGGTGGTTCTGCAGTGTGCCAATGAGGGAGGGATCCCACCAGGTCTTTTAGGTAGAGGTGAGCAAAGACATGGGAGTGGTACCAGGGACATTGGTGCTCTGTAACTTCCATGAAAGGTAGTACCCAAGCCATGAAGAGAACATAAGTATTTGAAAATGTTGAGTGAACTCTAGGAGGAACATGATGCATGGTGTTGGTACTGGAAAATACTGGGAGGAGAGGGATATTACAAGTGATGAGAATAGTAAAAGGTTAAAATGGAGATGTGGAGATGGGGTTGAAAGAAATATAGAGTGCACAGATGGTAAATTTAGAAGATTCACAGCTGGCTGGGGGGATATTGGGAGTATTTTATGGCCAGGGCATGTTGAGAGAAGTTGTGAAGGGTTGGGAGTGGAGGAGTAGGGGTTGTCAGAGTCAGTTACCTGTCCCTCGAAGTCTCCGGGCAAGCTCCCCAGTGAATAAAGTCAAAAGCAATTTGCTGCAATCATGGTTCTGGCTGAAGCCCAAAGTCCTGCCAGCCCCCATCAGATGTCCCTCTTCAATGAACCCACATATTTGCCGAAAGGAAGACACATTCACCATATGGGCTGACCTTGCCCATTGCAGCACCCCTGGGAAGAGAGAGGAACACACTCCTTCAATCCAAGTCCTGGGGTAAACTCTCATGCCCACTGGCCACCCTGCTTCTCCAGAAGACTCCAGGAGGGCAGGGCCCATCCAGGGCTTTCAGGAGAGGGTCATTGGGTCCCCACCTAGGGACCTGGGCTAGGTGCAGGAAAACTTAACATGAACTGAGACTTCATTTTTATTAGCTATGTTCCTAATACTCTCCTTCCTCTTTTATTTTAGTATTTGGAGTTGTGTCTTGCTTTCCTTCCACTTGCCAGCTGGTGCTAACTTAATCAATCCTTGTTTACGTTTTACCTCACTGACAACAAGGAGCAAGAAAGAAGAGGCTACAAACACTCTGAGAATTGTCTTTCACATATTCATACACTCATTCACTTATTCATTCCACAAATGTTCATTAGGCCCTGGATTGTGGCAGACACCAAGATAGGTGCTGAGAACATAGGGTGCTAGGTTTGGGGGGGAAAGAAATGTGTGCAGAGATACTTGGGAAGGTGAGTTGTTTTTTTTTTTATCTACCAAAGGAACAACAACAACAAAAATCTAGATTACATGAATTATGAAAAATAGTAGTTCTCACATATGAATGTACAGTATTGTTTTCAAAATGCTAAGACTATTTTGAACCCTATGTTGAAATTAAGAATCATGAATGAAAATTTGAACAGGAAGTATTTAGCAAAAATTTACTAGAGAGAAAATTATTCTTAAAGAGGACAATGGACCCCAAACTAGCAGATGTAGTAACATAAAGACCAAAGGAGCTCATAGCCTAGTTGGAGACTGATCCTTACAGAGCAATGTCAGAGGACAGAGATGTGTACAAGGAGCTAAAGGGAGCCCTATAAATTGGGAGTGGCTGAGAGGCGGAGGTGTCAGAGCAGGAGCCACAGTACAGGTGGTATCTGTGCTGAGTCTTGGCAGGTTAACTAAAGTTAGCCAGGCTCAGGGAGTGGAAAGGAAGGAATACTCCACATAGAGAAAATCGCATGTGCAAAAGCACAGCCAGGGCGGGGAATAGAGCATAGTCTAAGAGCTACAGATTGGCTGGAGATGAGAAATGGGTTAAGGAAGGGCAAAAGGTGAGGCTCTCAGACTGCAGAGGGTCTTGTAAGAAGAGAAGGGGCCTAGAGTTTATCCTGTAAAGGACAGAGTACCATCAAAGGATTTTAAGCAAGAAAGAGATATGGCAAAAGGTGATTTCTAGAAGTGGCAGAAGGGAGAATAGATTAGATATGAGGAGACCAGAAAGGAACAATTAAGAAACTATCACTACGAACACAATTTAGATTGCTATCTAAGTTGGTGTATCCCAGGCTGAAGCAATTTTTGCTCAAATAAATGCTTTATATATATAAACACTATTACTAAGCAAGGTGCAGAGACATGTTACAATTGGGGGGAAGAGGAAAAAAAACACGCTTGCAAATACATTGAGTTTTGCCTTGCTCTTTGTTCACTTTCCACTTGGGCTTAATATAATTAACTGACCATTAAAAGGTACATGAGACCCTGAAAACCTTAGTTACCTCCAAGGAGGAGACTGGACAGTTGATTTTCAAGGAGAGGAGACATCTTTTTTAACTGCATACCCTTTTGTACACTTTCAATTTTGTATTTTGGATATGTATTAGCTGACCAAAAAATTGATTTTCTCTTAAAGAGACTATTATACAAACCAGGAAAAAATGTGAGGGAGAATTTGCCTGTCACCCACTTTCCCCCTCCTTCCCTGAGAAGAACCCAAATTTCCTTAATCAGAAAAAAATTAAAAATCAGAAAGTAAAGGACTTAGGCCTGGGGCAGTGGTGGTTTTGTCTACCCCCTGGTAGTTCCTGAGCTCTTTGAGAACAGGAAGTCAGTCTTCTTGGTGTTTTTATGTTTATGTTTGTGTTGAGATGATTGACTGCCGGTCTGGCTAGAACTCGGAGCTGGGAGAAGGAGAGTTGGGATCTTATATCCCCTTGCTGGTTGTATCTTGTGCTACCTGGTTCTATTACTAGCATCCTAATACTGACTTGTGACTGGTGGTTCCCCTGCTGCAGGCAAGAAAAGCACACTGGGTCATTGCTTAGTGAGCAGTTGAGTGCCAAGGGGAAGAAAATGACCATAAAAGACAGTAAACAAGGAAAATGTCAGGAGAATGGAGAAGCGAGGCTGGTACAGAAGATGGGCATAGTTCCTCTCCTTGCAGTAGATTTGTAAGCAGAAGGGCCCGATATAATTGGTGGCAAAGGTGAGATCAAAGGCCTCTGGGGTTAATGTCCTGGGAATTCCTGGGACGAGATGAGAACATAGGGAGTGGGTGATGGAGGGACTACCCCGAGGGAGACAAAGTCTGGGGGATATATTGGGGTTCAGTAGAAATGCCACAAGAGCATGTATGTGTAAAGATGGGACAATGAAGTTTGAGGCTATAACTTAAGGCAGGTTCTTTAGGGTTGTGTGAATTCGAGTGTTTCAGCAGGATGTGCAGGTTATGCTTCAGGGATGCCTGTTTTAAGGCTCCTGAGCTAGAAAGGAAGCTCCCAAAATGGGTTAGGGGGAAGCGAGTCAAGGCGCATACCACAGACCTCAGCATTGTTAACTAGCAGACATATTTCAGGATACTCCTACAGGAGCCACCAGGCAAAGGTCCGGATGGAGGCCATAGAGCTCAGGTCCATTTCATCAAGCAGAAGGCTTTTTGAAGCTGCTTGGATCTCAGCCAGGGCTTGCTGTCCACACTCACAGCTATGGCTACAGCATGCAAGGATCACATGGGCCCCATGCAGGTCAGCTTCTGGGACACAGCCTTCCCAATGCCTGTGGGAAGACAGCTTCAGAGGCTCATCTGGGAAGCGACTAGAAGGCAGAGGAGCAAGGGGAGGGACAAGGGTGCTGACAGTGACTGTTGTCTCTCTTCCTACTCTCCTTGTTAAAGCTATTGGGGGCTGAGGTCTCTAGTGAGTGACAGGATGGTAGGAGCACTCACCACTATTGGCCTCAGTCACCACTGCCATCTTCCCAGCCAGATCTTTGGAGCAGTGCTGGAGGTCCCTCAAAGATGAGACTTATGCCATAGCCACCACATATTTAGTCTAAGCAGGAGGAGCAGAATGAGGACAGAGCCAGGGCCCCAGATCAGGGTGCTGAGTAGAGACCACAGCAACATAGCAGAGACTCTGGCCTGCTACTTGGAGTACCGCGATGGTTGGAGGGTGGGAAAAGGCTAGTCGAGGCTGAGTGGGGACTATTAGTGAGGTTGGTGTGGAGCCTAAGACACAAAATTTAAAGAGGCACTCACACATTTAAGCAACCTGTTTGAACTTGAGAATAACTTCCTCCTTAAATTGTGTGCCCATCATTGCCTCACTCCAAGTCCAAAGTCAACAGAAGCTCAAGGCTTTGTCTCCAATTGACAGAGCTCCAGGGATTAGTGAAGCAAGAAATCAAATTCTTCATGTTTTGAATAATTCTCTGCCTAAGCAGGGCTATTCCCTTCCTCCCCAATTGAAAGGAGACTGTAAGTTCTCCTGAGGTAGATCCCACTTGCAGCCCTTATGTCTGCTCCTTCGTGAGAGGAATGTTTCTCCAAAATGCCTCTGCTGGGGATTAGCCTTGGCCCTCAAGTAGCAGGGTCTCCTAAAGGTGGAAATGTGTTTATTCCCTGGAGCCAGCATTCTCTCTTCTAGGCCTACAACTGTTCCTCTCCAGATCAGTGAAAGTACACACCCTTGGAAGAAACTAAAAGTATCAGACCAATTCTTAAGGCAACTTAGGTGTTTATTTCTAGCAGACAGAAGGTAGGTGGGATTCTCACTGGCTGAGGTTCAAGGCTCATAATGGGGCAGGAGCTTGGAGAGGAGTGACCACAGTTTGAGGGATGAATTCTTCATTAGCTGTGTCACAGTCATTTAGGTTTCTGAGCACCTGTCTGGATAAGGCACTACCCAATGGGAGGAGAGGTACCACCTTCATTGTCCTCCTGCTGGGGTATGCTAGAGCTGAGCAGCATCTGCGTAGGTGAGTTCCACATGCTCACACCAGGAGCAAGTTTCATGGCTTCGGACAGCAACATGGGCTTCCACACCACCTGGGACGTGGCCTCGAGGATTTGGGACTCAGGACTCTGACTCCTATGAGGATCCTCACCCCTCTGGTCCTCGGAATCCCCGGAGTACAGGCCCTGCGGAGGAACCTGGATGCGGCCCGCCCACAGATCTTCCAGCAACTCGGCCTCTCCCTCCCAGCCGCTGGGCCACTTTGCACCCGGCCACATCTGGGGCCTGGGGCTGCGGGCCACGTCGGGTTGCCTATAGAGAAAACGGATCTCGGGGCAGGGCAAAGGCAGCTTTGATCGGAAGCCTGGCGATGGTAGGCGTACGCTTAAAGTGGGGTGTCGGAGGCGGGGACCCAAGGCACAGAAAGGAACACCAGGCGGTAGAGGGACGAAAGGTGCTGGAGAGACCTGGACACAGGGGAGAGTGGACGGGCATCTGGCTGGAGGCCCGGTCTTCACACCCTGTGGGCGCTCACGGTAGGTTTCTAGGGGGTGTGACTCAGAATCTGGATCCACAATCTCAGCTAGCGGGCAAACCCAGTGGCGTGGCAGCTGTGCCGGGTCCAGACGCACCACAGCCGTCTTGCGGCCCGCCATGTAGGAAAAGGTGCTCAAATGCGAGTCTGAGCCCCTGGTCTGCTGTAGCTGGAAGAATCCTGAGGGACTGAGTCTGGTGGGGCTTCCCTCAGAGGAGCTGGCCAACAATTCGCCTGAGGCCATGCAGGGCACTTGCTCCTTCTTGAGCTCCAGCAGGTCCCCAGCCACATGTGGCTGCCACGTGCAAGAGTAGGGGTCCTTGATTGAGAACTGGGAGCTGAGGGGCTGTGCCTTCTCATCAGATTCCTTGGGGCTGGCTACCAGGGACAGCTCCAGAGAAGGGTGGGGATTGCCAGCGGTAGCCATCTCCACCGGTGACGGTTGGAGGCTCACGTTCAAGGACTCGGGCAAGGACAGGTGGCCTCCCCCCTGGCCTTCCAGTTCATCTGAAGGACATCTGGGCCATGCCTCCTGAAACAGCTCGGGGGTGGGTAGGGAACCAGGGGTGTCTCTCAGCTCCGGAGAATGCTCCCAAGATTCCATCCGCTCCTCAATGTCTCCATCCATCCGTGCTCCTCCTAAATAAATTTGGTCCACGCTCCGTTGGTCCTGGGGAAATACACCGGGTGTGGAGATCGGAGGTGAGTAGTGAGACATTGGAAAGGGGAGAGAGGAACTAAAGGTAGAGGAGTCCAGAGAGGCCCTGAGGAGAACGAAGACGACTCTGTGGAGGTAGGAGTGAAGGTCAGAGGGAGCAGGGTGCTCGGCTTACCTCGCTTTGGTAGGTCTCCTCCAGCCCCATCGAGGTGGGAGCATGCAGCACAGGCACGGATCCCTGAGCCCAGGAGTCTGTTGTACATGCTGAGGGCTCCTCGTCCTCGCCCCACGTGGGGTCCTCAGCCACTGAAGATTCTCCTTCGTCCCGGACCAGGAAGCGCCACTCAGTGATCTGCAGCATGGCCTCCCGAGCCTGGCTGATGGTGAATGGAATGCACTGCAAAGAGGAGAGAGAGGGGTCTCAGCTGGGCAGCGAGTGTCAGGGAGTTGGAGATGGGTCTGGAGGACCCAGATTCAGGCTCACCTGTTGGGTTAGGTAGACCTTGAAGGCAGAGTCCATGACTCGAGACAGCAGATCTGCCAAGATGTCCCCTACCACGTCCTCGCCCTCCTCCACAGCTGTGAGCGCCATCCACTCAGCCTCAGTGAGCCGCCCAGGAACGATGTCCACCTGTGGCACAGGCACCGTAGGTGGCCGTGCCTTTTCTGCTTTGGATCGGGTCACCCCACGGTCTCGGGCCTGCCTCTGTGGGAAAGGAACAAGATAATCAAGACAAGAAAGCAGAGAGTGGAACAGAGAAGCAGCTACAGGTTAGAAGGAAGCTTTCTTAAATTGTCTAGTAAGAAAGAGAACCCTCTTGAAAGGGTCAATTTACTAAGAGCCTGCTGTGTGACAGATACTTTTCAGGTGTTAGACCTATTTTAGTTTCATAATAGCTCATTAAGCCCATTTCACAGACAAAGAAACTGAAATTTGACACAAGTTAATCAGCACGTGTTTTGGATTACAAAATAAACCCAGGCTTTATATAGCTCCAACTCCATAGTCTTTGCTATTTGCACTAGGTCAAAGTGTTCAAAAGTTTTGAGAGGTTAAAGAACTTGAGAAAGACAGTCAATATATGGTGTTGGAATTATTGATGCTGTTTAGAGTCTCCTCCCCTCCCCCAATCAACTTAGATCCTCATTTCATAATATACAACTAAACAAATTCCACATACAGTATAGGACAAACACATACACACACATACACACAAATATAAACAAAAATAAGATGCAGAAAAAATAGGTTAAATTGTCATATTCTCTGGGTGAGAAAAAACTGCTTACACATAAAAGTAATGTAAGAATAATAAAAAAAAATAGGTAGATAGGTATATATACATAGGTCAAATTTTCCTGTACTTATTTTTAAAAACATTCTAATTACAAGCTTATATTGGTGGTTACCGTGTACTATCACTTAAAGTATAATAGTCAAATACGTGGACTCAATTTCTACATTTTTTAGAGTTTATACTCTTTTTATCCCCATTTTACAGAATTTTCCCAGGATGATGCAACAAGGAAGTAATGGAGTCATAATTCAAATGCCAGTCTGGTTCCCATGCCTGACTTTATACTGCTTTCCAAACAAAAAACATTCGTAGAAAATATAAAAAATAAATATTCCCCAATATATTAAAAACGCACATAAAATAAGAAAAATCTTGCACCTAAAACTACTATACTATGTAATGTCAAAAATAATCAAAACAGAAAAAAATAAAAAATAAAAATTTTTAAAAAAGAAAAATCATAAGACCCCAGGGAAAATAAGCAAAAGACATAACATTTCACAAAAGTAGAACTGTAGATAAGTGATAAATATTTGAAAACATGTCTAACCTTCAAAAATATCAATTCAAGTTTTACTAATGCATTCGAAGGCATATTCTAAAGTGAAAATAAAAATATATTCTCCAACATATTCCCTGTGGTGTGATTTATAATAGTAGAATATTAAAGCATGTCTAACAAAAAGAGAATAGATGGCTAATTGTATACTATCTTCATGACAGAATATTATGCAATGATTAAATGTAATCTTTAGGAGGAATTTCAAATAGCATAAGAAATGTTAAGTGAAAGAAACAGGATAAAAAATTATATGTCAAGTATGATCTCAGGTAATATAAACCAGTATTTATTAAAGAAAAGAAAAACAAAATTGTAACAATGGGCAGATTTCTATGCTCTACTCTATTTTATAAGTTCTATACAATTAGCTTGTATCCTTTTATAATCAAGAAAAATCCATTTAGAAAAAGACTAGTTCAAAAAATTCATTCAGGACACAGGAATTTACTAGCAGATTCTTGGGAGCCTCCTCACGACCCCTATGACAGTCCCCTTGAACTTGGTTCCTTCCAAAATTGACCTCCAAATGTACTCTTCCCAAACCTTTGCCTCCTCACCCCCAGCTTTACTGACTCACACCTGATGTTCCCTAAAATTCTTTCTCTCCCATATCTGGTGTTTTCTAAACATCGCACTGAACTCAAAATCTCTTAAGCCTCATTTCCCATCTTTGTTAGTGAAAACGGCCTCGGTGGCAAGCCTAGGGAATGGCCCCGTCCAAGCTTGGCCAGAGAGGATAGGTAAGGCTGGGAGAGGTCCTGTTCCTTAGACTTCACTACCCCATTCTCTCATGTGACACTTGTGATAGTGTCCATGCCTAGGCGTGGCCTGACCAGAGGTGCCAGACATATTGTTACACAAAGGCTCTTCGAATCTGTTTTTTTTTTACTTTAAAATTTCTTGGTTTTAAAAAAATTTGACTTTCAAGTTCAGCCTCAGAGTTATTTAATCCATATCTTCTTCCTATAACTCTCGAAATGGATAGCTTTTTTAGCAACGCCTCTCCCCAAGCCTGACCAATTCTCATTTATTCATTTACATGGACATTTCAACGTAAGAGATTTATTACATGCATTCGCTGTTTCCAAAGTCACTTCTTATTCTCAGGCTCTTCACTACCCATTTGAACCCTTCCCTCAGCTTCTGAGTGCCACAAAGAGTGGGAGTGGGAATGGTGCAGGTGTAGATTTTCTGTCCAAGTCCCGGAGTGGATTCCTTGGCCATCTTGAATGCCTGTGCGGTGGGCCGGCGCCAGGTGTCGCAGAGCTGTCCAATGGTTCCCAAAACCCACCTTAAGGGCCCACTCTGGCGAACCGCAAGCTAAGGGTGAAGCTCACCGAGCTTTCATGAGCCATCGCCTCCGCTGTTGCTCCAACCTCTGGATTTCAGCGCTTTCGGGTCCAGCTCCTGCCACCACCTAACGGTCGCCCCAGCAACCACGCCTTGCTCAGAGCCGCTGCTCCCCGCCCCTAACAGTTGCCGTAGCAACCGCGCCGCGCGCGGCACGTTCGGGTTATTCGCCCCGCCCAACGGTCATGCGTACGTGCGTCGTCTCTATGGTGGCGGCGGATTCGGAGGGACCGAAAGATCCTGGAGTCAGGCAAGCTGACTTGGGGCTTCTGGTGTGATCTCTGACCTGGGCCGGGGGCTTTGGAGAGCCAAACTGAGGGAGGAAGGGCATGAGGGCCACCCTGCCTCAAACTTCCTTGGCTTGGGCACTTGGGGACATCGCTCTTGGCACCGGGTCATCACCATTTCTCCTCTAGGATTCTCCCGTCGTCCCATGACTCAGCCCTGGGGCTCCTCTCTCCTGTCCACGAGACCCTCCCCATGCCAGACCCCCCATTATCGTTCTTGAGGCCCCCAATTACATGCTGACCCAGTCTCAAGCGTTTTCCCCAGTACCTCGTGACAGCACCTCCCAACCTCCCCGCAGAAATCACCGCTGTCACCTGTTTACCTCTGCGCTTTTGGTGATTCGGGCGTCTCTCCCCTAGGATGTTCCGCCGGGAGCGCTCCATTCCTCTTCGAGGCTCGGCCGCCGCCCTGTGCAACAACCTCAGTGTGCTGCAGCTGCCCCTCCGCAACCTTACACATTTTGGGGTAGTCCATGGACCCAGCGCTCATCTTCTGAGCGCTGCTCCTGAGGGTGTGCCCTTGGCCCAGCGCCAGCTCCACGCTAAAGAGGGAGCTGGAGTGAGCCCCCCACCTATCACTCAGGTGAGGAATGGAGTTGGGAGTGGTGTTGCTGAACCCAGCCCTAACCCCTGTCCTTCCTTTCCAAACCTCAAAAAAATAGACTTTCCCTAATCCTCTGAATTTCCACTCTTCTGAGTCCTCATATCCCCTGCTTTGACCATTTTTCCATACTCTGATCCACCTCCCTCCAGGTCCACTGGTGTGTCCTCCCCTTCCGAGTACTGCTGGTACTTACCTCACATAGAGGAATACAGGTAAGAGGAGGACCTTTCTGCCCTCCCCAACTAGTCTTCTCAACCCCTCTCCAAAGCCCCAAGACTTTTCCTCACTTGCCTCTAAACACTCCCAAATTTTACACGTGCTTAGCCCAATCTTCATTATTTCTCATTGTCATTCCTTTCATCTTTTCTAATTTACAAATGCCATCTCCAATGTCTGCCTTTTTGCCAGCTGAATGACCTTGGGCAATTTAGTTAACTTCTCAGAGCTTCCGTGTCCTCCTCTGTAAAATGGAATAAAAGTAGTGCTTATCTGCCAGTTATTTTGAGGATTAAATGGGCTAAGGCTAACACAAGTATGTGATATACTCAGCACAGAACACAGCGGTTAGCCTTTGCCCTTATCTTCCAGATGTATGAGTCTGATGGGTCTGTCATGGTCTATTGGCACGCACTCGACTCTGGAGATGCCTCTCCAGGTACCTGCAGAACTGAGTAGGGTGGGGGTAGGGAGTACTTTCTTGCACTGGAGTACTCTCTATTTCTAATAGTTTTCCCCTTTCATACTCAGTACAAGCTGTGTTTGCCCGAGGAATTGCTTCCAGTGGCCACTTCATCTGTGTGGGTGAGGGGACCAAGAGCATGGCATTGGGCCGGGGGGTGCTCAGGAATAGGGACATGGGCTTTAGCCAGGAGGATGCTGAAGGTCTGAGGAAATTGTGGAAGGTTAGAGGGAAGGGTGGGAGTGAAGGGAGGTCTGAGAAACTCCAAAAAGCCATGGAGGGGTTTGAGGGGCAGGGTGGACTAGAATAAGGGTATTTATGGAGGGGTAGGGCTGTTGAAGCAATGAGAGCTGTGTTTGTTAGTAAGGTTCCCAGGATGGAGAGGGTGCTAAGTGTATAGAGTCATGAGTGTAGTGGCTGGAGACTTAGGAGGACCAGGACACAATGCTTCTGCAGGAACGTGGTCAGGCCGGGTACTAGTATTTGACATCCCAGCCAAAGGTCCCAACATTGTATTGAGTGAAGAGCTGGCTGCACACCCGACATCAGTCACCGACATTGCCAGCGAACCTGCCCAAGGACAGGTGAGTGGATTTTCCCTTCCAATTCTAGTGAACCTGAGAGCCATCCCCACCTTGGGAGGCAGGAGACCTGGATTCAAGTCTTGGCTCTGCCACTAAGCAGCTGGATGACTTTGGGCAAATTACTGCACTTTCCTAGGCTTCGGTAACCTCAGGTCCAGTGATGAAGCCACAGATACTTTACATTTATATGGCATTTAATAGTTCAGTAACATTTTTCAATACTGGTGTGAATGAGAAGTTGCGATAGATGGTTTCTAAGATGCCTTCCAGCCCTGACATGTGTAGCTTTCTTCTCTGGACTTGGACAAGTCCTACCTATTCAGGCCCATCTCCACTGCTACCCTTTCCAGGAAGTCCTCCCTCTATTTGAGCTCCCACTGATCTCCCTTAGCTGAACCCGGAATTGGTACTGCCCTCAAAGATAACTCTTGTGTCCCTAATTGGATTACAAACCTCTGTAGAACAGGGTTTGTATCTTCTAATTCATATCCTTTACTGAACCTGGCCTAGAGCTGGGCCCATGGGCTATGCTGGCTGCCTGGGGCTGGGGGTCAAGAGGCTGACTCTAGTCATAACTGGCTGGCTCACTAGAAGACCTCCAGAAGGTCAAAACGCTATGGCTTCAGTTTCATCATTGATCCACTGAGTACAATTATATGCCCCTCCTAACATATGGTGTGGGTTGGGGAAGGGAGCATGGTGAGACTCTATGAGAAATGAAAGAAAAGCATTTTATGCTTCCTGAGGGAAAGCTGGGTCTAGCCTATGGGGGCTCCACATCTTTCCTTTCTCTGGAAAGGCAAAGATGCAGATACTGCCTCCCTTGTACATAGGACCCCGCAGGGGAGCAAAGAAAAGGCTGATCCTGCCTTTCTCTTCAGGACTGTGTGGCTGACATGGTGACGGCAGATGACTCAGGATTGCTATGTATCTGGCGGTCAGGTCCTGAATTCAAATTATCGACCCAAATTCCAGGATTCGGGTAGGTGAGAGAGAAGGGGCTGAGGCCTTCCTGAGGCAGCTTCAGGGTGGGGAGTGGGCTTGGGTCTGGGGAAATTAAAGTGGGTTGTTGCCTTTGCAGGGTCCCATGCACCTCTGTGCAGCTGTGGCAGGGGACCATAGCAGCAGGCTATGGGAATGGGCAAGTACGTCTATATGAAGCCAGTACAGGAACTCTGCACATCCAGATCAACGCCCACGCCCGGGCCATCTGTGCCATGGACCTGGCTCCTGAGGTGGGCAAGGTCAGTCTCCTCCCCTATCCCTACATCCCCTCATTCCCAGTGTTGGGATGCTGAGAGGAACTCCACAAGCTTGTCTTTGCTACTTGATGTAGCCCTATCTCCAGGCACCTAGACCAGTCCCTATAGCCTATACCAGTCCCCTGTCAGCATGTTCCAATTCCCACTTTTTTTTTTTTTTTTATAGCTACTAACTGCAGCTGAGGACACCTTTGTACATATCTGGAAGCTGAGCAGAAGCCCAGAGAGTGGCTACATTGAGGTATGTATGGCTAGAGGAGTGAAATGGGGGGCCCAAGCATGGGCAGCAGGCCCTAAGCAGCCCTCTTCTCCCCCAGGTGGAACACTGTCATGGTGAGTGTGTGCCTGACACCCAGGTGTGTGGTGCTCGATTCTGTGATCCTTCAGGCAACTCTTTTGCTGTGACCGGCTACGACCTCGCTGAGATCCTGAGATTCAGCAACATTTGAGAACAGAGTATCCCTCTCCCCCTGTTTTTATAAAGTACCTCCTCTACCCAGCCTTTGTCTGATTACTCAGTATCACAGTCATCCTCATAACCAGCAAACTAAGCTCCAGAGACACAATGCATCATCAAGAACTGGGTGAAGGCTGCTGTTAAATAACTTTAATGGTTGATGTGGGAGTCACAAGGGAGGTGCTTTCCCTCCCAGGGCTCTTCAGTGCCATCCTCAAAGCTGGTTAGTGCAGGAGGTAGGGCAGGGTCGGTTCCAGTTTTCTCCCAGGAAGGGTTTAGGGGGTTTCAGCCAGCCCCAGGAATGAGTCCCTCAGCACCATGGCAACCATAGCTTAAGAGGGGCTTCCGCTCCCCCAGCCTACCCCAGACCAGCGGAGGAAGGGGAGGCCAAGCTGGCCAACCTGCTACAGCCAGCACTGTATCCAAAGCCCAGGTGCATATAGGTCATCTCCTCTTCTGGCCAGATCCTCTTGCCAGTACCTTTCTCTCTCACACTGGTGACTGCAGCCAAGTGCGGAGTGGGCCTCTGGACCGTGGGGATCGGTGCGGGGGGAGAGGGGCAATTGAGCAGGAAGCCCCAGGGGAGTGGTCTGGGGGGACAGCATCCAAGGAGAATGTTCGGGGTCGCCCCCAGGGCAGGGGATGGGTCTGGGCTGGGGCCGCTGAGGCAGATGAGCAAGGACTGGGCAGAGCAGGCTGGTCTGTAAACATGGCTAGCCAGGGTGGGGGTTTCTCCAGCCTTGCGCCCTCCCGCTGAGCCAGGATGTCTGTCACTGCTGCGATGTCATCCAGTGGCTCAATAGCTGTGGCACCAGGAAGGAGTTGAGGGGAGGGGGGCTAGTCAGAGCTTAGGCCTCAGGCCTACCCAGCCCTGACCATCACCTGTCACCATAATAGGAGAGCAAAGCCCGGATCTCAGCCGAGACTGCATTATCTTGAAGGAGCAGCCCCTCACCTGGGCCCCCTAGAGCCACAGGCTCTGATAAGACTATGGGATACAGGTTGTAGAATGAATAGGGATTGGGAGATGGTCAGCAGAAGTGGGTGAAGAAATCAAGAAAGAGGAGAAAAATGAAAGCAGTGCCAAGCAAGTGAAGATTAGAGGAAGAGACAGGAATCCACATGCAGAAAGGGAAACAAACAAAAAATGAAATTAGGACAGAAATCCATGAAATGAATCTAGTTCTTTGGGGTTTTATTTTGAACTTTGGTGGAAGTGCTTCTAAGAGTTGGAGAAAAGAAAGGAATACAACAGGACTGGGTGGGACTTGAGTCCCCAGAGTTCTGCCTTAGCACAAAGTATACTTTCTCTGTTTCCATTATCTGGGTTCCCTTCAAGACCCAATCCCACTTCCCATTAGGTTCCTGGAGTATACTTTTCACTTACCCATCTCATGATACAAGGACCCCTGCTTGACCAATACTTGGGGTGGTTTCCGGGGAGCAGGGGTTTCAATCTTCATTATTTCATCACAACACTGCTTCCATTGGCCTGACAGGAGCATTGATTATGGGTGGAGGTGGGAAGAACTGAGAGGGCCAGGCTATCCTCTCCCCTGCTACATTCCCTTCCACTTGTTCTTGGAACAGAAGCCTATGATAAAAATAACATATCCCTATTCCTCTCAAAGGTTCAATCCAGCCCCCTCCTCTTACTCATGTCAAAGAAAAGCTGCCACAGAGCCTCCATCCATCTCTGCAGGGCTCCCCGACTCTCTGTCTGAAGGGTGTGTCTCAGCTCGTCCTCCCCATACTGGTTACTGATGCTCAGTGTGAAGGGCCGGCCTGCAGCCTGCTCCAGCTCCCCTGCCCGAACTCGAGTCTCCTGCAAGAGAAAGAAAGGGGTCTGCTTCCAACTCCACTTAGGTCACAGAAGTCAGCAGTGACTTTGGGCAAGCTTGATCATCCCTGCCTTACAAAGAAGAGCTTGTGAGGCTTTCAGCAAGCCCTCTCATTTGCCTCCTACTAACCAGAATGGGAAGGAATGCCAGGAAAAGACTGGAGATGAGATAGATGGTCAGACTGAGACAGGGAAAGAGGGGTTGGGTGGGGGAAGGCACAGAGGTGGGCAGGAATACTGAGGCCTAAAGTCACTCACTACTTCCATAAAATTCAGCAAGAAAATCAGCAAAAGGGCTAGGGAACAGAGGGGTCATTGGACTTGAGTTGGGAGAGGAAACCAGGAAAGGGTGGAAGAGAGGCAGACTGGAATCTGAAGAGGAAAATAGGAGGAGGATGAAAATCCTAAACTGGCTGTAAAACCTTCTCAGAACTGGCAGGGGCTAAGTCTGGTGAGTCGAAGGGTCAACCTTCTTCCAGTGATGTTGCCCAGGTAGAATATGGTCCCTTCAACATTCCTGGCCCTGGAGCTGGGTATGGTGCTGTGAGGAGCAGGAGGCTTTGATCTCTCTGAGGTCTACACCCACCACCCTCCTGGAGCCTGAAGGAGAGGCTCCCAGGCCCTAGCACCTCGTGGCTTGACCACCAGGAGACCCATCACCTTGTTGATTGCAATAGTAAACAGTGGCTCTTTCCCAGCATCTGCATCTTCAGGTTGCCGGAAACAGAAGAGGTTTGTGCCTTTTAGGACTCCATGCACTCGTGTCCAGTCCCGCTGTTCCCCAGCTTGCTGCATAAATGACTCAAGGTTTCCTGGGGAAATCATAACCCCGCAACACCCTTCCCATTCCCCCATGCAGAATCTCCTTTCTGCCCTCTTGTCTGGGCCTCCTCTCATCTTGCCATACTCTCCCCTTTCCTCCCGCCTTCTACCCAGATCTTGATTTTTCAGTATCTTTTGACTCCCAAGTGACACAGCTTTCCTCTGCCTTCACTTGTTCCCTCCCACTCCTCAGAGCCCCTCACCTGCACCCTGAGAGAACCACTTGCAGTTGGCTGAGTCATGCAGAGAGGCTGAGCAACCAGGCGGCAACACACACTACCATAAAGGGGCAGCCAGGTGGGGTTCTCCTCTGGGAGAGAGGGAGTGCAGGATGAGGGTGGGGAATGAGAAGGGGACCATCCAACAGCTCCTCTTCTCACCACCCAGAGTTGCCCACATACACATACTCACCATGGCTGGTGAGGGTGAGGTCATGTGTGCGGAACCCATCTTGCACTGCTGCCAGGGTGAGCGTGGTATGAGCCAAGAGGTGGTAATGAGGACCACTGTAGGACAGATGGAGAAGTGGACCTCAGCCAAGTGAGGGGCACATGAGTGCCATGTTAGATGGCAGGAGCTGTAGGGCTGAGGTCTACCCTATTGTTCCAGCAACCCCACAGAAAACTCTCTCGCCTCCCCCATAGGAGTTGGGAACAGACATTTACTGAGCTCTTGCTAAGTGCGGGGTCCTGTGCTTTATATGTGTTATTCTACTGTATTCTGGGAGGTTGATGGCATTCTTCAGTTAATAGATGAGGCAGCTCGAGGTGAGAGAGGTTAAGAAATTTGTCCATAATTTATAGCTGGTAGATAGTGGAACTGGAATTTGAATCCATGTCTGTCTTCAAAATCAACATTCTGTTCATTACCCTAGAGGTTCTCAAACTACTCCTCAGAGGCGCAGTGGGTCTACAGGGTGCTTCTAGATGCCTGTGCTGTACACACCACCACAGAGCCTAGGCTACCCTCCTCCAACCAGGACACTCCATCCACATAAGATGCATTTGCTGCTGCAAAAAAGTGAAGACCTAGGAGCCTAGCTCTCCCTGCATTCCTACTGGTCTCAGCTGGCTTGGGCCCAGCTATGTGGCCACTGCTCATCCACGTCTGTCTGCCATGTTCTGGCAACAGTGGAAAGCAGGTTCTGCATGTTCCCCACAGCTCAGAGGTCACCCATAGCTAGGATAGGCATCTGAGGGCAGTGGTGGAATGCAGGACCTTACCCCACAGCTGGGGTGGGGAGCAGGATGGGACTGCTCCCTGAACCTCCAGCACTCTCCAACGATGCCCGCACACGCCTCCCTGAGGAGCGGCCCAGGGAGCTGCTGAGTTTGGTGGCAAGTCTCTTGGGGGCACCAGCCAGGGCCCCCTCCTCTTCCACGCAGGCTCCATACAGCTCTAGCCGCAGTTCAAAGTCTGGCCCTGCCTCGGTGCTGTAAGAGTGTGGGAGGAAGAGAGGAAGACGATCCTGGGGAAGTCCAGGGAAGCATGAGGGGTAGGGGGTAGGGGTGAAGGATAGATGTGGTACAAACTTCGGACAGCTCCACAGGGAAGGCCCATCTCCCTCCCTCTCCTCCCCTCCCCTGGAGCTACCTCATTAGAATACTGGAGCAGAGTAGAGAGAGGAGAGAGCCACAGGGATGAGGTACTCACAAGAGCAGGTTGTTCTGAAAGGAGATGTCTGTGAGGGTCCTGTCCACCAAGACCATCTCTGTGTCTTGAATGTCTTCTCCTAATTGCAACAGCAGGAACACAGCCCAGCGGTGCAGGTCTGGGGTAAAAAAACAAACAAACAAAAACAAAAACCATCCCCCACAGGAGCCTCCAACCTCAAGATCACTCCCATGAATTTGTCTCAGCCTGTGTGGGACTCACCGCCTTTGTTCTTAAAATATTCGGTGTCCTTCCACATGAGTGGAATCCGGAGGTCTAAGGGCAGAAGGGTAGGAAGAGATGTTGAGATGGGGCAGGAGATCTTGTGGCTGGGCAAGGAGAGTGGCTGGGCAAGGAGAGTGGCTGGGATAGCAGTGGGTCTTACCAGAGATGCAGACCCGGCCTCGGCAGGGGGAGCGCTCAGCAGGCGGCCCACTGTCAGAAGGCCTATGGGAAGATCACAGTGTCCTAGTCTGGTCTCCTCTTCCAACCCCCACCCCCCAGACCAGGCAGCTCCTAGGTCACCAGCCAGGGGGACTGTTAGAGTTGTCAATTGAACCCAGGGTATTGCTGGGCTTGGAGTCACTAGAGGCACATTAATTCACGCACAGTATAAGCTTGGGGCTCCTCACCCTCCAAGCACCCTCCCTGACTACCTCCCCAGAATCCTGCCAGGGACCAGTGAGGACTGAAGGAAAGAGGCCCACAGAGAGGGCTCTTTCTCCATTAAACCTCAGGCTTCGAGGTGTTTGTAGCCTTTCCTTTTAACAATAAGGGAGGCTGGTCATCTCCACCGTCTCATCACTTCTTATATAAAGGAGGATACTAGGTCAGTTGGGAAATCAAGTTAACCAATGTGTGATGAAAGAAAAAAATCCAAGTAGGAAACATTTGTGTTCCAAATGCCACAAACCTCTCTCCTCCTCCCCATCAGCTTTGGTTTCTCCTTTACCCTTCTGGCTAGACAGGCTGAGCCTTCCCAGTGCCACACTGCAGACACCCAGCCTTCCCCACCTCCCTGCCCATTGTCAGGACTCGCCAAACATGTGTCCCTTCCTAAGGTGAGAGCCAATTTACTCATACTAATTCATAATGCCAACAATGTAATTAGCAACTTAGGCCTTAAACTAAATGATGTGGCACTGATAGCAATATGGTTAGCTATTAGGGGCTTGGGGTATACCTCAAGTCACACTGTCTAGACTGTGTGGGGACCTGGGCAGGACAAAGACTATTAATAGCTGCCTCTCAGGAGACAGCAAATTCATAGTAGAAGTTGCCCCTCTGCCTGCTTGCCTTTCTTTTACCTTTAGGGGGAAGGTATAGAGTGGGGTTCCTGTCTTCCCTGTGGCTTTATGAGTGAGCTCTGGAGGGCTCCTGGCAACCTCTCCTTGTGTCAGCCTTCATGGCTGATCTAGGACCTTCTTCCACTCAGCCATGTGGGGCCAGAAGTGAATTTCCCAAGTGACCAATTTACCCAAAATGGCCAATTCTTAGAATGATCAATTTGCCAAATATTTTCTCCAACATCTTTGTTTTACTAGAGCATCGTCTCAACCATTTCACTGCGGATCTGTCAGATCAGCAGAGTCTAATGTCAGTGCAGCTTCCAGTTCCAAATCCAAAAGCTGAGCCCTTTCAGAATGTACGATTTAATTTATATAAAGTGGTAGGCTTTCCCTTGAATTTTCTTTATTATTTCCTTCCCCAATCTCTGCTTCTGATAGTGAACCCCAGGTACAATGAACTATTGTCAGTTTGTGGTAAATTGGTCATTTGGTGAACTGGCTTTGAGAAAATTGGCTTTCCAGAAGTCAGCCAACCAGATCATAGGCAGAGCTTAGCATAGTAGCGCTTTTGCATTACTACCCCCTCAGACTGCTGGCCTTTCACCAGATATGCTGGCTTTGCTAAGTCCTACTCTAGTTATTCACTAATGTATCTCTGGGCAGCACACTGCAGTGGTGAAACACCAAGGTGTCTCCCAGGCTCCCGACCTGGGGAGGTCAGCTTCAAGGTAGTCTATACTCCATATACACACATGCTGTACCACTACCCCCAGAAGGCCTCGACTCCCCTTGCTTACCGCCGGCCTGTCTTCCCCAGCACCTGCGCCTCCTTGCGCCGCTGCAGCTCACCCATGTAGCTGAGGATGCGACTATTGCACACCAGCAGGCTCTTGGTGGCCTCCAGAGCCTGCTCACGTTGGGAGCAGGCCGCCAGCAGCTTGCAGGCCCCTTCCCTCATCCGGATCTCATGGTCTAGCTTTCTTTGCAACTCTGTGTCCTAACCAGAGTGGAGAGAAGGATGCAAAGGACATGTTGGTCAGGTGACAGACAGAAGCACACTCCTGTCCCCAAGTGGGCTATGGTCCAGGAGAAATTAATGAGAAACTTATATTTCAGGTACCTCAAGGGCAAGGATTCAGTCTCAACCTCAGCTGCCCAGGAACCAGAGCAGCTTTGTAAAATACAGATGCTTTCCTGCATTTGATGGGAGGAATATACATTCCTTCAGCCTCTTTCGAAACTACAAATTCACATATCCTTTGATCCAGCTATCCAATATCTTTATCCTACAAATATAGTTTACACATATGGGCAAAGCCATATTCATGGCAGCATTGTTTTAAAACACTAAAAGTCTTTCAACAGGGCATTAGTTAAATAAGTTACGAAACATTTCTACAATGGGATATAGAATATTGCAGACATTTAAGAGTGAAGTAGACATGTGTGCAGACATAAAACAATCTTCAAAATATATAAAATGAGTAAAGTAAAACACTATTATGGCATGCTACCTACCATTGGTGCCCAATATGTACACAAGCATATATGTAGACATAGATATTCATAAAATAGCAGTGGTTGTAGAGCTGGGAGCCAGGAATGAAAAATAGACTTATTATACTTTACATGTTACTACTTTACTACTGTACTATTGGGAATTGTTGCCTTTTTAAAAACTTAAATCTTCTCAGTTAAAAAAAAAAAAAGTACCAGGGCCTACCTCAGACTTGCAAAATAAAGATCTCCATGTGCATTTAAAAAAAAAATTCCCCCAAGTGATTCTGAGGTACAGGCAGGGCTGAGAACCATCAACTAAGGGGACTGAACACAGATAATAAAGGCCATCCTGGGTTACCCCAATGACCCAAGAGATGGGATAGGAGGGATATCTAGTTGGCAAGTGGAGAAGAAGCATACCACCTACAAAGTTCACCCTGTACAAACCCCAAATTAGGAGTCTGCTACCTGCTGGCTCTCTGAGCTTGGGAGGTGAGGACAGAGGCAAGGAATGGGGATGGAAAGGCAGGTGAGGCAGGAGGTCAGGAGTGAGGGGCTGAGCAGGACATGCATAGGTCCAGAGAGCGGGTACTGGAGGAGGAACCATGATTCTTAGGAACATTCACTCAGAAAGAAGCCCTGGAGGTCTTGGCATAGTCCAGAGGTAGAGAGCACCAGTTTGACATATGACAAACCTGGGTCTACATCACAGCCTTGCCAGTCTTGAGAAGCTGGAAAGAAACTTATTAAGAAAGGACTGGGAAATTTATTCAACCTCTCTAAGCTTTGGTTTCTCCATCTGCAAAATGAGGATACAAACAGTCCCCACATTCTAGGGTTGTGAGGATTCAATGAGACAGGAAGGTAAAGCACTAGCACAGTGCCCAGCACATGCTACAGATGAACGCTGGGGATGCTCATTTTAATGATGCTACTTTGGCAGCAGTAACATTCACCTAACAAACATTGGAGCATCCCTGTGCTTTCCAAAGCTCCATTTAAAATCCAGCTAGCTGGGAGGTAAGAGAGGCAGACATTAATGGCTGCTCCATAAGTGCCATGTCATGGC
Source organism: Macroglossus sobrinus (assembly GCA_004027375.1). Taxonomy (NCBI): domain Eukaryota; kingdom Metazoa; phylum Chordata; class Mammalia; order Chiroptera; family Pteropodidae; genus Macroglossus; species Macroglossus sobrinus. The sequence goes on from PVKZ01003112.1 coordinate 33,579, forward strand.
ATAAACACACTCACAGGAAATAGACCCTGTTTGCTTCTGGTTGAGTGATATGGAAGGCTTCAGAGAGGAAGTAGAAGACTAACCCCATTACAGTGTACAGATCAGTTCAGGAGGCAGGCCAATGGGGGCATCGGGTTGGAAGACGGGGGTGAATGTGACCACCCAACACCCATCTTATCCCTTACGCCAGGTCTCTCCCACACCCTGTACCCTTGCTTCTGTCCCTGTTGGCTCTGGCCTTCAAGTCTCTAAGACATGAACACCTTAAGCTCTTCCAAAAGCTTTGTTCAGTCCCTCTGCAGATTCTTCCTACACTGTCTATTCCTGGGCCACCGAGCAAGGCCAGACTCTCCCTTAATACAGCACTATCAATCTCCTGACCCTTCAGAAATAGGCCAACCCAGTATCAAAACCCCTTCCACCAGGAAGCCCTCCCAGACTACATAGCTCTCCCAACCCCACTATATCTATCTGTGTGCACAAGGTGCCACCTCTGCTAAGCTTCTCTGCTTGCCAACCCCCATCCCATTCTGCATCCAGCTTCTGCCATAAACTCTCCCAAAGAGGTGAGAATGGGGGAGGGGGACAGACAGGCATCTTCAAGCCCCCTCCTGACTGGCCTCTCGGTCCCAGCCCCAGCATTAACGGATCCTTCCCTAGCCCTGGCCATTGCCATGTGCCACGCCAATGCAGGCAGCAGGCAGCGCAGCTGGGTTGGTCCTGGGAAGCTGCACAGCTCTGGTGTGGCACAGCCACCAGCCACCCTCTCCCCCTCCCTCACTCCCTGCCGCTGCACTCAGGGCCCCGAGTGACATCAGTTCCCAACTGCCGCGAGAGCACCGGTTGAGGGGCTCCAGGGCGTGGTTGGTCTTTCTGTAAGCCTGGTGTAGCTAGGATCCTGGCTCCTAGCCTCCCGGTGGCATGACCATGGAGACCAAGTGGCAGTATGACAGTACCTCCAGGAGTGCCCGCATCAATCTGGAAAGAGCCTAGGTCCACAGCTCCAAGCTCAAGTTGCAGGAGGCGGGTGCCATTGCCCTCCAAGGTGACCCCTTGCCCGGGAACATGGGGGAGGAGAATAGTGTGTAAATTGGAATAAATGGGGCCATAGAAGTGCCTGGGCCCAGTCTGAATGAGCCTGACTAGGGGCTCAGACACCACTACTACCTGGTCTCCACCCTCCTGCCCCAAATCTACTTCCAGCCCCAAATCTACTATCCCATGGTATAGAAGAAATTCGAGCTTTCACCCTTTGCACAAAGCATCTCAGGAATTTTGGCACAGTTTCTGGATCCCTGTGCTTTGCACCCATATCCCTGCCCCAGGGATGTTTCTTATTGTCCCCATGCCACCTACACACATCCCTCTCCCCAAGAAGGCATTTTCATTAGACTCTCCAGGGAAAGAGCCCAAAGTTGGATGTAAGTAGGATCTGGATCAGGGCCCAAGCAACTGAAGGAGGATGAGTAATGGACAGAAGCCCCAGCACACATTAGGCCCCCCAGGGACATCCTTTCCCACTCTCCTCTGTCCCTGACTTCCTGCTCGGCTTCAACTTCTGTTCCCTTCAGAATTTCCACCAGGGCTAAATTCATATCCTGACTTAGGAACTTCACTAACTGTGAGAACTTAACCTTTGTAGCTTCAGTTTGTAACTGGGGGAGTATTCCACCTCCTTCACAGCACTGTTTGAGGATTAAGTGGAGAAGTCTAACCTCTACCTGGGCCCAGGACATATTTAAAAACAACCTTTCCCTCACTCCCACCTCTCTTTTACTTGTACCTTAAGTTGCCTCCTCCAGAAAGTCTTTGTGGATTTACTCTTCCATGACTATCTCTCTTCCCAATCCCTGAAACATCAGTGGGTTTCTCTTGGGGAGAAGGAAGGGGTACTGCTGAGCTACATGGAGAAAGAGCACAACACCCTCAGCCCATAGCTGAAGGAGAGGTGACAAAAGTGAAATTTAAGCCCCATCTTCTGCCCCAGGACTTGGGCAGACCTCTCATGAAGAAAAATTACATGGGGATGGGATATAGAATTTAAACATTTAAATACCTAGACTAGCTCTGAACAATAAAATTTGCAATAATGAAAATATTCAAGGGCCATTTAGTTTTTGAAATGTGACTACAGATACTAAGGAACTAAATTTTTTATTTCATTTAAACTAAATTTTAAATTTAAATAGCCACATGTATTTAGTAACATGGACAGTGCAGAGAACTAGGAATGGCAAATAGGTTTTATCTCATGTGCCAACATAAGACAGTAGGTAGTGTCAGAATCCCAACAGGCTCACTGGGCAGCTTTCTGCATACCAGAAAAAGGCAACCCCCTTCAGGAAAACAAATTAGATAAAGGTGTCCCATCCTGATGCCACCAGAAACCAGGTCAGAACTCCTGCTTCTGCCTGGCATCCTTGTGAAGGAAAAAAACCTGCACAACTTATGCAAAGGTTGTGCTAAGATTCTGAGGCCACACCTGGGCTTGCTGGTAAAGAGTGCCGGGGTTGACTAGTAATGTCTACTATACAGTCGAGGGAGTGGGGCCAAGGGGGCAACACATGTGAAATAAATTGCCATTTCTGATCTAGACTCTTTACAGTCCTGCCTTGACCTCCCTCAGCAGAAAACCCCTGCCTGGTCCAGATGGTCATTTCCACAGCTTCCTGCATCTTCCCCATCCCATTCAATGACCACACCATCCAGCTACTTAGCCCCACACCTAGAAATCATCCTGGAGTCCTCTTTTTGCCTCACCCCTCACATCCAATCCATCAGCAAGCCCTGTCAGATCTACCACAATCATTTGAAATCTATCCACTTCTCCTCTGAGCCATAAGCACTTTCATTGATACCACCAGGTTCACTCCCCTGAAGGTGTAACAACCTTCCATCCCCTGGTCTTCTGCTACCTCACTTGCCAACCATCTTCTCTCTTACCTCCACCCCCACCTAGCCTATTCTCCTCAGCATCCATCATTTAAAAACATTGGATGAGTGATCCCCCTGCTCAAAACCCTTCCATGGGCCAACATCACACTGAGAGTAAAATCTAAGTGCCTTGTATGGCCTTCAAGGCCCTGTATAATCTGGCCCCTCCCCATGAGCTCCACTTCAGCTACTATGTTCCAGCCACACTGGAACTCATCCCCATGTAAGGGCCTTTGCACTTGCTATGCCCTGTCTGGAAAGCCTTTCCTCCAGGCTTCACTGGTCTTCATATTCTTCTGGTCTCAGCTCTTCTCACAGAGGCCTTCCCTCACCTCCACATCTAATACTGCCCTCCCTACCTCATGCTGATTACATTTCCATTTTAATTACAATTTCACTATGTGAGATTATTTATGTGATTGCATGTTTATTGTCTGTTCTCCAGAAGAATGGACCTTTCCTGCCTAGTTCACTGAGGTATCCCATGATCTAGAAAGGAGCTTGGCATATAGTAGGTGTTCAATGAATGTGTTTAAGAATGAATAAATGAATAAACAGCTCCCTGTCATCTCCAAGGCCAGCAAAATCTTTACAACCTGACCCAGAGTCCCCTTCCCCTTCTCTAGGAAAGGCCGCGTCCTTCCTGCATACCTCTCTCACACTCAACTCTCTCTTCTTCCCATACTTGAAAGGGCCTTCAGCCCCAGAACACACAACCACGCCCACCCACAGAGCTTCCAGAAGTAGGTTTGAAGACCCTGCTATCAATATAATGTTCTGGTTGGCAATACTGAGCCTGAGTCCACACATAGCACACAACACAGGGCATACAGAACCACCTGTCCCTCTCCCCACTTTGAGCAGGCCTGCCCTCCCCGCTCAGCCCCAGCAGGGATGAGCAGGGCAGAGACTGAGGATGGGATGCATGCATAGGGTGCACTGGAAGGTGGGGTGGGGTGGTGCATTACCTCCAGGCTGAGTGCCATCTGCCGAATGTAGAGCATATTCAGGTCCTCCAGGATGTGCAATCTGTCCTGCATCTCTGTTCCCTCCAGTGCCCTTCCCCTTCTCAACTCCTCTAGATGGAGAGGGTGGGCATGTACCACACTGCCCCACAGTTCCTCCTCCCAATGCTCCCCTGGTCTTGAAAGAGGTGGGCAGCTCCTGGGCAGAGGGCAGAGGCTACCCCTGTTCCTCTGCACTCCTGTTAGATCCCTGTGGCTGCTTTGACAAACTTCCCTTGCCTACCACTGTTCCAGGGTCCTGGTGGGAGCCAGGAAAGGAAAACGAGGTGAAGTGGGGTCCAAGGAGGACAGGCCAGCTGCAGAGGGGCCTCTGGGCACAGAGTGTCCAGTCTTGCTTTGATGGCAGCTGTTCTCCCAGCTGTGGATGAAAAAGGCCCTTTCATTCCGACTCTGGCCCCTCCCCAGCCCCCGCCCACATCCCTGGCCCCGTGGACAGAGAATCTGTGTGCCAATAGAGCCTGAGGGGCAGGCACAGCTGGAAGGGGGCAGGGAGGTGACGCCTCATACAGGTTCCATAGAGTCCTGGAGTTTGTTTGGAGGTTGGAGCTTTTCAAGAGGGGTTTGGGCTTAGTTTGAGGAAGAGGAATGGAAATGAAGACTTGGGAGAGTGAGCCCAGGAAGTGGGACAAAGGGGTAAATGAGGCCCAACCCGCAAGGCTACCTCTTCCAACTTCGGGTCCCCATCCAGCCCTCCCCACCCCGGGCTCACAATTACCTCGTTTTTCCAGTAGAAGGGAGAAGAGGGAGGGGAAAAGGCAGGGGTGTGCGCCTGTCTGCTGCTGCCCCCGCTCCCCTCTGCAGGCCCCTTCCCTTCCAGACAGGAAACCAGACCCGATTCCCAGCCAGCTGCAGCTTCCCCTCGCCCCCACCTCCACCCTAGGCCCACAGAGTCACACTCCCCTGGGCGGCCAGCCCAGCCCTGCAGCTCCAGCCTGGCCCTGGAGCTCCGCCCTGGCTCCTCTGCGCTGGCCCCCAAAGACCGGGCTTATCCCGGGACAGCCCCAGCTCAGGCCCCTCCTCCTGGTCCCCGGGCCTCGTCCCTCATTCTCCCACGCTAGCGCCGGGTGGAATTGCTTGTGAGAGACCTGACAAAGGTCCTCTCCTCCAAGTCCACTAGATTCTGAGTCACAGAAGGCCCGGAACACCGGGACGCGTGTGAGAAAGGGCCTTTGTTCTGGGCAGGCTAGCGGGGAAAGGGCAGAAGGCAGGACTGGAATCCTGGCCGGGAGAGTGAGGCGGGAGGAAGGCCCCTCACTTAACCCTTCCAGGTCTAGCAGAGAAAGAGAGCGGACCTTGGGGACAACATCTTAGCTGTCGCTATTTGCCCTACTAGCCCTAGCTCAGCCCCCCCAACCCCCAGCCTCGTTAGAGAGTTACGGGTAGGGCTCAGACCTGGGCACCGTGGAGAGCGTTGGGTGTGGGAGGAATTTGTCAGACTATACGCTGGACTCCTCTCAAGCCCCAGGAAAGGAGGCTGAAAGTTTAGGTATTGTGGGAAAGAACCCCTAATCATTAAAAAGAGGGACCCCGCCACACACACACACACTCCTTCCCAGTCTTTCATGGGCACAGAGGAGCGGATGGGGAGGACAACAGCGAAGTGAACAGACCTGGTCTGGGAATCGAGACTGATGGTGAAAGCTGTCCCAGACGGTTAAGACAGGTTGCAATATGGAGCTGGCGGCCAGGGAGCGGCCGGGCGCCCAAGCCAAGCATCCAAGCTGTTGGGTCCCCGCCTAGCTGCCCACCGCCTTTTGCCCGGGGATGCCCAGGAGGGGCCAGGCACATTTTGAGAATCGAGCCTGTGGCCTCTTAAAATGAGGCCAACTGGAGTTTGTCTGGACAGAGGCAAATCATCCCAACAGAGCCAGGGGGTGTCTGGGGTGGTACAGGCACGTTAATACGTGCCGACGGTCCGTGCCTGACTTTTTAAGTCAATGACCGCGGGTTTGGACGCGGCCAGCTGCGTCTCCGCCCCCCGGCGTGCGCGCGGGTGGGGGCAAGGCGGCCGGGGCTGCGGGAGTCTTGGAGGGGAAGCGAAGGAAGGACGTGGGACTCTCACCTCCGGCGGGTCGCTGAAGAGGCTGAGTCGGAAGCGGCCGCGTTTGAACTCCATCTCCAGGGCGGAGCCCCTGGCCACGGTGACCCGGCTCCGGTGGTTTCGGGAGAACATGCCGGCGGCACAGCGCGTTGTGAGCCCAGTGCACTCCCTGCGCCGCCCAGCTCTGCCTAGTCTCCTTGGCTTCAGTCGTTCCAAGCCCGTCCGCGGGTCCGGCAGGGAAGCTCCCGCGGCCGGGTTCCCAAACTCCTTCCCCGGAGACGACACCTGGGCCTGGCAGGGCGCGGCCCTCTCCTCTTCCACCCCCGCCAAAAGCCCAGGCAAGCTGGCTTGGCCCGACAGCCAGGGCACCCTACACCTGGCGAGCACTGTCAGGGATCAACCATCCCTTCCCGCCCAGGTGGCTGGCGCCTCACCTGGGCAAGGGGCGGGCCCAAAGAAGCCTCGCCCCACCAGCCGCCTCCACCTGGCACCGCCGACTCGCCTACGTGCGGAAAATCCCTCCGCCAGATGGATCGCCGTGAGGCACACTGCGGCTCTAGCCCGGCCGTGGGACCGCGCCCATTCTCATCCTTAAGCAGCTTCCAAAGTGACTGTTCAACTTCCTGCAGTCCCAGATGTTCCCTTCTTGGTCCCTCTACCCCTTTAGGCTTCTCTCCCGGCTATCTGCCCATTCCAAGTGGCCACAATTCATGAGGCAGTGCTTAAGTACGTCTTATCACTTACTAACAGTGGAGCCCTGGCTCAGTCGTGGAACTTTCTGAGCTTTCATATTCTCATCTGTTCAATGGGGATATTGTATAGTCAGTCTCCACTCCTCAGGTTGCTATGAGACTACATAAGAGAATGAGCCTAAAATGCCCACCATAGTGCCTGGCACAAGACAAGTGCCCCATAAGTGGAACTATGAAGAAAAAGGAGCAGGTACAGCAAACACCCTTGTGCCTTTGGGTGAGGGGGCACCAGCGACCTCACCTCCCTGGACCCAGACCTTAAGTGCCTCAAATGGGAGAGAATATGGCGGTGTCAAAAGTGGCTATCACTCTTGGCTGTGCGGCTGAAACAGGGTTACAACGCTCCACTTCAAAAAAAGGGGGGGATGGGGGAGGCCCTCCTCACTTGCAGAGAACCGAGAGAGTAGAAATGGCAGAGGATTCGCTTGCTAAGGACACATGAGGAGTCTTCTGGGGACTTCAGAACTTATTGGAGAGAGAGAGAGAGAGAGAGAGAGAGAGAGAGACGCTCCTTCATAGGGGATGGGATGAGCTATGGAGAATTATTCAATATTTTGTTAGAGAACTTGGCTTAAAATTACTTCAGCAAAAAGGGAAATTTATTGCCCTAAGGAACTAAAATGACCAGCGATCAGGCTTTGCATATGGCTTGACTCTGACATTCAGCGATGCAAGGATCCTGTCTCTTCCCAACAGCTGGCTCTTCTTTCCTCCATGTTGGCTTCACTTTCCACAGCATAACATGATTGTTGCCAAAAATTCTGAGTCTATATCTTTTCAGGCTTAAATTTAGTGGAAAAGAGAGCTGTTTCCTGGAACTCCTACATATATCTGGTATTCACTATGGGCCATTTAGGATCATTTATCCCTCCCAAACCAATCTATGTAGCCAGAGGGGTGGCCAGACCTGAACCAATCACAAGACTAAGGAAGATTCTCTGTCCAGTGGGCCAGGCCTGGACTACTTATGCACTCCTGGAGACCAGTTAGAACCCAGTGAGTTGGGAAAGAGACAGAAGGGGAGAAGTGGTTCCCAAAGACTATTTCAGGAGATACTTGCTCAGCTTACAGTGAGGGAATGGATGCTGGACAGGAAAAACAACAAATGTCCTCAACTTACAAAAATTTACATTGAAAATGGAGTTCTTCTGGTTGGTGGGAAAGGCAGATCAAAAAATTTTATAAAATTTGTGGCCTTTGAGATAAACCTCAAAGGATAAATGAGGTGAAAGAAAGGGAAAGCCATTGTTTCTTAATTTCTTCAACTATCTATTGTCACTTCTCTATACTATAAGCTCCCCAGGGAGGGACGGCCTCTCTCGTTCACTGCTTTATGCACAGTGCCAGGCACATAGGAAGTACTCCATAGACCTATCAGTTGAAGTAAATCAGCAAAGAGATGCTTAAAAGAAGCCTGAAGATTTGAAAGTTATTCGTAGTCTTGCAACTTTTCTGTAAGTTTAAAATTATTTCAAAATAAATTATATTTAAAAAAATAAGGCCAAGAACTTTTCAGAAGGATAAAGTTATTCCTTTCAGCTTACAAACATACTCACATCTCTCCCACTCTAAACAAAGCAAAACTAAAAACAAAAAATAATAAAGCCTGTGGCTACTTGCTGTCCCCACTTTCTCCCTACTGGGTATCAGGATGTTAAGGAAACACCACTGGGCCCACCGTCAGGAAGCCTCTGTTTGAGTCTGGCTCTGTCTGTCACTCCCTATTTGGCTAAATCATTTAACTTCTCTGAGCCTCAGTTTGAGGGAACGATAGCATCTCCCTTATCGTACTACTACGGAGATCAAAGGAGAGAAGGGATATGAAAGCAGGTTATAAACTCTAACACTAACTGCAGGTGATCCCTCTCTTTAACTCCTGGTGATAGAGGACTGACTACTGCCTTCACACTTTACTAGAATGCATCCTTTTCTTGGAGCTCAGCCTGCCCTTTGTAGGACTGTACACAGCTGATCATAGCCTTCATCTGCTGATGCTCCCTGCCTTTGCATGCCTTTCTTGCCACTCTTGACCTCCTCTTCTCAACCCAGCCTGGCTCTTCTGCCTACCTGTCCAGGACAGGTGCCCACTCAAATGTGTTTCTGGTCCTTTCCTCTTTATCTACTTGCTCTTGCTGGAATGTTTCATCTGTTCTCTTCCCTTTAGGGACCTCTATTATTATGCTGATGAAACTCTCACTCACATTTTCTGCATTGGCTTCTTCTCTCAGTAGCGCATCTTTATCTGGGTATTCCCACAGGCACTTCAAATGTACCTTAGGCAGAAAGAAGTGATTCTCATTTTATTTGCTTCTCTCCCTATGCTATCTTTATTTAAAACGCCTTATTCCCTCAAAATACTTGGGCTAAAAATGTCTAAGTCATTTATTAGTGTTGTTTGCTTATTGAACATCTACTATGTGCCAGATATTACCCTAGGTACTTTGCATTCTAGATTTGCTTTACTCCTTGAAAGAGCCCTGTGAGGTAGGTCCTACTTTATTCCATTTCACAAAATTAAAATCTGAGGTTCAGAGAGCTTAAATAACTTTGTGCCCAAGATTACATGCAAATAGATGGTTGTCAATGTAAGAAATGTATAAATATGTGGAAAATTTTGATGACTTTATTTGAATCAAACTGATGGCAATTGCCAGGAGGCAAAATTTCAACTAATTGAGAAAATGCTCTGGAGAATTTTGAAGAATTGGCAGCTTACTTTATACATTAGAGTCAAAGGAGGAGATGTAAGGAGGTTATGTGAAAACAATTGGTAGACTAAGCAGGTGAAAGAAAGTAAAGTGGAGAAATCTCTGGGATTGGATAAAAAGTAAAACAGAGACACACACACTCCTTTTACATTGGTGGGAGGATAGTTATTACAGGATAGTTAACAACATTTACAGCACATAGAGATGGTATGTGGGGAACAAGAAAACAATGAGGGGTTCCGTGGTCTAATGCTTTGGTGCAGTGGGTTGTGCCCTGAGGGGTCCCAAAAAAGGGATTACTCTGACATTTCAAAGGTATGTTATCTTAGATACAAAAAGACAATAGACATGCTCTCCTAAGGTAAAGATTGACCTTTGTCAAGGAAGCTATAGGCCTAAGACATGACTGTCCACCATTCTATGTGGTTGCTTTTGGTCTCTGAATTTGTAGGGCCTGCCCTGAACTTGTCAGGTTTAGTATGTGGCCCCTTTTTTGTACACATGGTAAAACTGGGATTTGATAATAGGCTTGTCTGACTCCAAAGTCCATTCTCCTAATTTGAATCTTTATAGTACATTGAATCACTATACTACACTATACTTACTGACTGAATTCTCACATAAAATTTCTCATTGATTCCTTTAACCAATGAAATCTCTTGGATCAGTTTTTTTTTTTGTTCACTGCTGCAATCCTGTTCAGATACACATATCATACATATTTAAATATATGTATATAGATAGATAATTATTCTAATTATAAATGTGATAAATATGGGCTGTAAGAAAATTCATTTTGGATCTAAATAGTGAAAGTTCTCCAACTTCTAAAGATAACCACCAATAATGGTATAGTATACTTTCCTTAATTTTTTCCTATGCATATGGTAGGTAGCATGTTATGCCTTTTAAAATGGGATCACATCATTTTAAAACTTGCTTTTCTTGTTTCATATATCAGCACATAGATCTACCTTGTTCTTTTTTTTTTCATTAGGTAAAAGACATTTTATACAAAGTTCAATAGGCACAAAAGGGTATTTTATGAAAAACAAGTCTCCCTTCATCCTTGTTCCCCAGTCACCCATCAGAATTGCTATCACCAGTTTCTTGAGTAACCTCCTGGGGCCTCATTTCTTTTAATAGCAGCAGAGCTTCCCATTATATGGATGTACCAAATCCATATATCATATTATTTTGTTGTTTCATAAGAGGGACACCTAGATTGTTTTCGGTGCTCTTATCCACTCTGATCTAAATTTCATGCCAGTTTTATCAATTACTGATCACTCCTAACTTTTGTTAGCAACATGATGGTCCAGATTGGACATATGCAGCATAATTCACTTACCCATTTCTCTACTAATGAGAATTTAGGCTTAAACACCATTTGCCCTGCTCCTAGGGCACTTGTGCTGTTAAGCACTTCTGCCATTTTGCCAGAAATACAATTCCTTATGTACTCTTCCACCGAACTGTGAGCTCCTCAAAAACAGAGGAAAGTGCTCATATTCATCTTTGTATCCTCATAGCCTAGCCCCGAATTTGGTCCGGAGCGTATGCTCACCACGCTTGAGTGTAATAATAATTGAATCGCCCGCTCTGAGCTCTAGAATCAGATAGGGGAAAGCCTATTTGAATTGTACCAGCCTCAAAGGGTCCGGAACTGTTGTTGGGAGTATTGTTTCTCTGGGAGGACTTTTAGCCGCGAAGCATGCCCCGCACAAGCATGGTTGCTATGCACCGGAAGTAACCGATTATTTTGCTGGTGTTAGTTCTTCCGCGGGGCGGAAAAGGCATGTCTGCCTGTTCCCGACCATTAACAGCCTCCTTTCCTAGCAGGACCCCATGAGTAAGCTGTGGCGGCGCGGGAGCACCTCTGGGGCTATGGAGGCCCCTGAGCCAGGTAAGTGCAGGTCGATAAAGTATCTTAGGCGTTCACAGAAAAGGAGTCCCTATCTTCCTCTTCAGAGCTTCCAAGGTACTTCGCCACAGGTGGGAGGAGAAAGGCAGGGCTGTTGTTATGGTAACTTCCGAGTACCACGGGAAGAGTGGGACCTTTTAAGGGGTATTGGGTTCTTCAGGATTCTCACTGCTCCGCTCCTACCGAACACGGTTGAGAGTCTCTCCTTCTGCAGGGGAAGCGCTAGAGTTGAGTCTTGCGAGTGCTCACGGCCACGGAGTGCACAAAAAAAAGCACAAGAAGCACAAGAAGAAACACAAGAAGAAACACCACCAGGAAGAGGAGGCTGGGCCCACACAGCCATCTCCTCCCAAGCCCCAGCTCAAACTCAAAATCAAGCTGGGTGGGCAGGTCCTGGGCACCAAGAGGTGAGGCCAAGGGAGTCTGGGGAACTTTAGGAGAAGGCAAAGATAGAAGAGGAAGCTGACTGGGCTTTTCAGGAGACTAAGAATGGACACTGAACTTAAGGGTCCAGGTTAAGACAGCAAGAACACTAGAGGGTGTAGAGAAAGCTGGGTGTAGTTACTCAGCAGAAGGGAGACACTTGCTCAGCTTACAGTGTGGTGTTGTTTCTCTGCAGTGTTCCTACCTTCACTGTGATCCCTGAGGGGCCTCGCTCACCCTCTCCCCTTATGGTTGTGGATAATGAAGAGGAGCCTATGGAAGGAGTCCCCCTTGAGCAGTACCGTGCCTGGCTGGGTGAGAAGGATCTGGAGGTGGGGAACTGGGTTTCTTCTTATACGTGGTTAAGGGGAGAGGTTTGGTTTGAGATGGGGTGAGAATTTCGAGTATCCCAGCATTAACCTGGGCAAATTAGGATGCTCCAACTGAACAATTATTTTATCTCCAACTTTCCAGATGAAGACAGTAATTTGTCCCCCTCCCCGCTTCGTGACCTATCGGGGGACTTAGGGGGTCAGGAGGAAGAGGAAGAACAGAGGTGGCTGGATGCCCTGGAGAAGGGGGAGCTCGATGACAATGGAGATCTCAAGAAGGAAATCAATGAACGGCTGCTCACTGCTCGACAGGTAAGTTGATTCATTCTTTATTCAGTTACCAAATATATAGAGAGAACCTTCCATGTCCTAAGAACTTCGCTGGGCAGTGGGGAATCAGTGGTGGAGGAAAGACAAACAAGGTTTCTGTTCTCATGGAGCTGGTATTCATGTGTGTATTGGGGGGTAAATAAGTAAATAATTTTGAAAAGTTGTTAGGTTTATAACAAAAACAGTGATGAAACAGAAAGTGGTAGAAAAGAGACAACATTAGATAGGGAGGGATGACCTCTATGAAGAGAGAACATTTCCAATACCAGAAGAGCTTTTCAGGCAGAGACCAGCAGGCACAAAGGCCTGAGAGTGGAACATGCCTAGTAGTGGTCAAGGAGGATAAGTGTGACTAAGATATGGAGGAATTGTATGCAGAGAAGTGATATATTTGACTTACATTTCCATAGATTGCTTTGGTTTCTTAGTGGGGTTAAGGAATAATTCCAGGACAGCAGGTAGGAAGCTGTTGAAGTAGTCATATGAGAGACGGTGGTGGCTTGAACCAAGGTGAAGTTGTTGCAGAAAATCAGATGGATATATTTTGGAAGTAGACATTTGTTGGGTGCAGGAAAGAGGATCAAGACTAAACCTGGCTTGAGCTGTTATCCAATTGATGCTATCCATTGAGATAAAGTGATTTTAAACAACAACCACCCAAACTCCCAGAGATGTGCAGTTTTGGTACACAGGACAGGCAGGTAACATTACTGATACTCTTAACCTTGAGAGTCAAGGATCTAAAGCTGTAAGTTGGAGACCTAGGAGGAGGCAGTATTAAGGGATCCTGGAGGAGGGTGCACATTCCACCCCTTTTCCCAAGGCCTTCGTTCCTTGGAACTCTGCTTTCTACTTATCCTCACACCCTTACCCCTTCCCAGTTCCTGCGGACCTCGCCTGACCATTTTCTGACTCCATCTGTCTCTCCCCAGCGAGCTCTGCTCCAGAAGGCGCAGAGTCAGCCTTCTCCGATGCTGCCACTGCCTGTGGCTGGGGATTGCCCTGCCCCCGCCCTCACCGAGGAGATGCTGCTAAAGCGCGAGGAGCGGGCCCGGAAGAGGCGGCTGCAGGCTGCGCGGCGGGCTGAGGAGCACAAGAACCAGACTATTGAGCGCCTCACCAAGACTGCGGCGCCCAGCGGGCGGGGAGGCCGAGGGTCTGCTCGGGGCGAGCGGAGGGGAGGGCGGTCTGCGGCCCCGGCCCCCATGGTGCGCTACAGCAGTGGGGCACAGGGTTCCACCCTTTCCTTCCCACCGGGCGTCCCCACCCCCGTGCCAGTGTCTCAGCGACCATCTCTATCTGGCCCTCCGCCACGATGCTCTGTCCCCGGCTGCCCGCACCCGCGCCGGTACGCCTGCTCCCGCACTGGCCAGGCGCTCTGCAGCCTTCAGTGCTACCGCATCAACCTGCAGATGAGGCTGGGGGGACCCGAGGGGCCTGCATCCCCCCTTTTGGCTACTTAAGGTCCTTAACCCAGACTCTCTGCCTTCTCTCCTGCCTGGATTCAGTGTCTTCCCAAGTCTATTAAATTTTATCCGGTGTCCCAACTTGTACAGAATTGGGAGAATGGGGTATGGGAGGCCAATTCCCCGTACACACATCTTGCTCCGATCGGAGCTTGCGTCGACACCAGGCCGCAGGAAGACTGGCCGCTAGCTCCCAGACTCCAACTGACTTGGGATCCCGCTGCCTCTCCCAGCAAGATTTCCAGCGGGATAACCTGGCGTGGTTAGGCTTTTGACGTCTTCCCGAAAGGGCTCGAACCAATCGGTGGGGAAAATTACTCTTCTAGAAGGCCGTTCATTGGTTGACAATTAGAAGCCAGTTCTGTCCATATTGGCTACTGGCTCTGTCTGTCAGGGCCGTGGTTCGAGCCTTCCCCCACTCTTTGTCTGTGAAAGCTCTTGTTGTCTGCGAAAGTGGCGTAGGCGCTGCTGTGTATTGGTCACCGGGAGAAGCCTCCGATCCGCTCCTATTGGCCCATGTGCTGGAGAGCGATGCTGATTGGTAGGATAGAACAACCTGGGTCCTAGTTGGCAGAGCTCTCCCGGGATGGGAGCCCCGACCGCAGAGTGATGGTAGCGGCGGTGAAGATGGGTCAGGCAGGGACCATGGCGGTGGCGGTGGCGGCAGAAGTGGCAGGGGCGGGGCAGCTGGCGGTAGAGGAGGCTGTGGTCTTCTGGAGGCAGTAGGTGGAGGCATGGCTCAGGCCAGCAGCGGGAACAGCAGCGAAGAGGCCTGGGAGGCACTTCGGGTGCCGCAACAGCAGGTATCCCAACAGATCCCAAAGCCTGTCATGACAGCCATTTATTTTCCTTTTCCCTTTACTGCCCCTTTCTTTTGGAATGGTGGGGATGGAGGAATTAAAGGTACTGTGAAGTTCCTAAATATTCCCCTTCCACTCTTTGTCTAAACTTTGTAACGTAGATGCATGCAGTTGACTTTTCCTGCATTCTCATAGACCCATCTCATGGCTGCAGTGGGAACTTGTAGTGGCTCTCCAGTGGCCAGAGGCATAGTGAGGCCCCAGGGAGGCTCCCTGTCTTACAACAGTTATTTGTGATGTTTTTCTGTGTGCCTGTTGTCACAACAGAATCCAGCAACTTCTTCTCTTGAGAGAGCAATTTGGAGAGGAGCTGAAACCCAGCCAGAGTCGCACCCTGGATGCCATCCTTTATCATCCACAGCAATCCCATCTGGTTGGGAGCACTGCTCTGGGTCTCACCCTGCCCCTTCCCTACTCTATAAAATCTGAGACCCAAGAGTGGAAAGATCACCTTGGGGATAGGGAGTGGCAGGCCGTGAGGGGTGAGGAAAGCATTTTAGCTTTAGAAATTACCTTAAACCCCTTGCCCATTGTCCAAGGCTTCAAGATAGCTCAGTTTTCTGGCTTCTACCAAAATACTCCATTAACAGAAAACACCTTCGGGGCCAGCCTATATGCAAAGCTGAAATTTTCAGCTCTGTATGTCCATACCTTCATCTTGTTCTCTAGACTGATTCTTGCTATTCCAAATCCTCTTCCATGCTGACAACCCTTCAGATTTTTTAACACTCCTCTCAGACCCACTATTCTCCCTCTCCATAGATCTCTAAACTAAACTTGATTCACAGGGTGAGATTCTGTATGTACATGAGGGGATGGGGGTGGGGTAGACAGTGCCTTGGGCTAGAATTGCCCTTGGATCTCAGTGCCTCCTTGCTCCCAGCTTCGAGAGCTGTGCCCAGGAGTGAACAACCAGCCCTACCTCTGTGAGAGTGGTCACTGTTGCGGGGAGACTGGCTGCTGTACCTACTACTATGAACTCTGGTGTGAGTCTCCAACGGGGCTATTCTCAGGTCCTTCTGCCCACCCTTCCTTGGACCTCAGAATTCCAGCCTTCAAGGACCCTTCTCTGCATGAGGTATCTAAGACTCTCCCTCCTTACCATCTGCAGGGTTCTGGCTGCTCTGGACTGTCCTCATCCTTTTTAGCTGCTGTTGTGCCTTCCGCCATCGAAGAGCTAAACTCCGGCTGCAGCAACAGCAGCGGCAGCGAGAGATCAACTTATTGGCCTACCATGGGGCATGCCACAGGGCTGGCCCTGTCCCTACTGGTTCACTGCTTGACCTTCGTGAGTGACTTGAGACTCCAGGCTACCAGTGGGTCCTCCCAAACCAGGACCCTGAATCATCCCCATTCTCTTTCTAGACATTTCAAAGCTCACTTTCCCTAACAGGAAAGTGATTACCACCTCACCACTGGTTGCCTTCAACCAACCATGCCATTCTTTCCTGCAGGCCTCCTCAGCGCCTTCAAACCTCCAGCCTATGAGGATGTGGTTCACCGCCCGGGCACACTGCCGCCTCCTTACACTGTGGCCTCAGGCTGCCTCTTGACTGCTTCCAGGGAATGCACCTGCTGCTCCTCTGCTTTTAGCTGCTCTGCTGGCTACGAGGGAACAAATGTGGAAGGTGTTTCCTCCCACCTGAGTGCCCCCGCTCATCAGGAGGCTGGGCCTGGGGCAGGCGTGAGCCCTGTCCCTACACCCCTCTCCTGCCGCTATCGCCACCTGACCGGTGACTCGGGTATCGAGCTCTGCCCTTGTCCTGACTCTAGCGATGGCGAGCCACTCAAAGCTAGGGTTAGTGTCACCCAGCCAGATCTGGGGGACTACTCCCCTTGTGTGCTGCGCCTAGATCCCATGCTCCAGGTTTCTCCTGTGGGGCTGACTTCTAGTGAAGGGGACATCCCATAAGCAGTCTTGGAGGGGGTTACTTGCCCACCAGAAACAGTCCTGATCCCAACTCCTTGAGTTCTCTGCCTCTTCCCTGCTGTCCTAGAATCTGCCTAAAAGGGCTGGAGTCCTGAGGAGAGGAGCAGTGTTTGGGGGACTGTGCTAGCTCTAACCCCCACAACATACACAGGAGCCTTTGATCTCATTAAAGTGAACCAGATGCTTGTGGACTAGTGCTCAACTCACTGCACTGCACTTAATCTGACACTGGATTTAGAGGGGACAGGTAATGGCCACTTTTTATACTTTCTCTGAAAGACAGCAGGCAGTTCTAAGGCCTGGATTAAGACCTCTTGATGAGGCAAAGCTGGCAAAAGCAAGAGTTTGGCATGGTTTTTCAATTTATTTAGAAAAATAGACTCCGAATTCACATTCACCCCAGAGCTGTATGGGATGACAGTAAAGAGAAACCTGAGATGAGCTGAGGAGGGTCTGAAACTGGTATCTGAGGACTGGGGGAAGAAGCTAGAGACCTTGTCCCTCTAGTCTAGAGTGGCACAAGGGGCCTGGCTCCCCTTCCACCTTCCCCCTTTAGTAGTCTTCAGCCATGGCCAGTAGGACAAGGCTGGTCCAACCACTAAAAGGGCGGCAGCCCATGCCCTTCCCGTCCCGGTCACTGTAGTGCTCCCACAGAAACCCTGTGGCCTGGTACTGCTGCCACACATTGCCCACAACATTGGCACGCAGCTTCTTGTGGAGCTTGGCAGCCCGGGCCTGGTGGGGTCCCTCCAGACGCCCATAGTGGTGGAGAGCCCCCAAGGCCAGGTAGTTGATATTGAGCCACACAGCACCCCGCCAGTAGGGAGGATCATGCTCTGAATTGCGCTGGCCATAAAAGGAGCTAGAGGCTGCAAGGGAGCGCAAACCAAAGGGGCTCCAGAGATGACGACTGTCAGCGAGAACATCCAGCAGAGGCCCAAGGTGGGATGAGTGGGGGTCCAGCAGCCGTAGCAGCAAGGGAAAAAGACTGACATAGCCCAATGCATCCACATATTGTAAGCGAGGATGGGGCCGGCCCACTACCCGCACTAGTCCCTGAGGGGACCGAGGCTTTAGATGCACAGCTTTTGTGTGGTTCCCAAAGTCTGCAAAGACTCCTAGCTCTGGGGCCCAGTGTAGCTCATCCAGGATTTCCTCTGCCTCTAGTGAGGCAGCCAGTGGGCCCAGCTCTGCAGCTGCCTCAGCTTCTCCTAGCTGCTCTGCTAGCCGCACCAGCACACGGGCACCTAGTGCCACCCAGCACCGCAGGTCCAGGTGCCGCTCAGTGGCTGAAGGGTGTGAAGCCCGGGGATAGTCATCCAGCCCTGAAGGCAGTGTCTTGGGGTTCAACAGGGTTGGCAAAGCTGGGTCCCGGCCCCGCCAGCGGTAAGACAATGGCACTGGCCCTGCCTGGCTCTGATGGAGCCAAGAGAACCATGCATGCAGGCGAGGGAAGGCCCTGTGGAGGAAGGCTAAGTCAGCAGGGTCACCACCCTCTAGCATGTGGGCTACAGGTAAAAGTAGGGTTGGGGGGTTGGCATGGACTGTCCGTTGCACCAGGAATTCTGGGGGTACCCGGGCTCGAGCCTCATCCCCCAGTACCTGCTCCCGCCCAATCCAGCCATCAGCATTGAGCAGCCCCAGCCAGTGGCCTAGGGCTTCCCGAGTGAGGTGGGGATCCCACCGCTGGACCACCAGCTGGTGAAAGCCCTCGTCCCAGAGGAAGCCTCGAGGAAAGAATGACCGGGAGGGAACCGCTGTGAAGAGAGGGACAGGTGGAAAAAGGGCTGGCGCCACCTTCTGCTCAGACCCCTCAACACTCATGTCGGGCAATACCAGACCTTGTCCATAGAAGTAGCCAATCCCACCAAGGAGTCCACTGAGGGCGGCCTGACCCAAAGCCTGCTGCTCAGTGCTCAGGCCCTTCTCCTGCAGCCGGAACGTCTTCTCAAATCGCTCTCTAAAGGCTTCAGTATGGCTCTCCAGGGCCTGGGTCAGCAGGCTGCCTGCCAGCTGCCCCAGGGCTTGGTTTTCAACCTGGGCACTGCCTGATTCAAATACCAGCTCCACTGAAAATGGGACTTTCAGTGTCACCTGTTGTATCAAGAATTGCCCTTGTCCCTGTCCTTGCCCACTTGGGCCTTTGTCTTCCCACTTGAGAGATCTTGGCAAGCCAAGGTAGCGTTCAGAGGAGGCCCCTGGGGGCCGATGCTGAAACCAGCTATTTAGGCGACTCTTCACCATCTCTGTCAGCAAGGGAAGTCCTGGGTTGGAGGACCAGAAGACATTGTAGCTTGAAGAGAAAAAGATAAATAGGAAATATTACTGAAGAGGAAGTAGAGGGGATTATACAGAAATATGAGGTGATCAAGAGTCAGGATGGGAGGATTTTGGCAATACAAGGGACTGAAGCCTGATGAGAAGGAAAATTACTGGTGGAAAGAGGGCAGAATGGGGAGAAAGAAATCAGGCTAAGTCAGCATCCATACCACCCCTATCCCCACCCCACACTCTCTTCCCCCAGTTACCTGCCATACTTGGGAGCAGTATCCCCAGGATTGGTTGGTGCCAGAAGTGTAAGACGGAAGTCACCAAGTTCACTGGTGTGCCCACTGATGAACTTCAACTGCCCCTTAGCTCCAACTTCTGGCACTAAGACTTCCTTGCCATCTGTCACCACATAGAAGAACAAGGACACCAAAGGGAGGATAGAGGTACCTGAGGCCTGGATGACCACAGAGGACAAAAAAAAAAACCAAACAAACACAACATTACATTGGCATTCTCCCCTGAGAATCGGACTTATTGAGGGAAAGGAGCACCAGGTAGGAGCAACATGAGAAACATACATCTGGCAGTGTTGAGGGGCACTGCATATAAGCACACAGTGGGATGAAATAAAGAGCCTTGCACATCATTCTTTAGGAAATAAGAGAGCACTTCTATGCCATGTATTATGCTAAGAACACTACATATTATTTCCTTTATTTCTTACAATCCTGTTGAGTTAGGTGCTATTTTTATCTCCATTTTACAGAAAAGGAAACCAGAGATAGTAAATAGAGATGATCTTACAAGCGTTTTAAGGCAGGCAGACTCAGAGCTGTTACTACCCACTTCTCCCCACTTCATACTGCATTCCTGGCAGCAAAGGAAGGGTGGAAGGAGTCTGAGCTGGGGTAACGGTGTCCTGAGACCCTGACCTGAGGCTCTACAGTCACTCTCCAGCTCCAGTCTCCTCCGTGCTGACCCCCAGGTCTCTTGACGAATTCAGTGGTGAGCCTTAAAGCCCCATCCTGGATGTGCTGCCGCCCGAAGGAGAGACCGTCGTGGAACTCCCAGCCATAGGGACCCACTCCGTCACCCTGCTCACACGTGTGCCTGAGTTTAGGGGTCCCTGGGGCGGGCCCTTGCTGCGCCCACATCAGTCCTGGGGGTAGAATGGCCACGTAAGTCAAAGAGAGAGAGAGAAATCCTGTCCCTCTGGGTCTCTGAGAACTTCAGGGTCATCCCTCTTCATAACTCTCCTGATCCACTCCTCCCCACTCCTGCTCTGCCGTGAAGCTGGGGCATCCAGATTAAGAGTTCGCCTGTCTGCCCGCCGGGGCCCAGTTACCGGTGAGGAGGGGTTGAGCGCTGCGGGTCTTCATGCCAAAGTAAACGTGAGGGCGGTAAGTGCCCCAGAAGAGGTCCGGGGCCACGGCGGGGCTTGAAGAGTCGGGAGGCAGCACGGGGGGCGCGGAGTGCAGCGTGACCGCCTGCCGCGCACGGTGCCACGCCAGCAGCCAGCTTCCCGACAGACTCAGGGCAAGAGGCAGGACTACGATGGCCAGAACAGCTCCCGCGACCGTGCCACGGGTCATGCCAACTCGGCTGTCCCGTCGCGCGGTGCCGCTTCGAGACGCCCCCTCAGCAGTCCGCGCTCCATCTGCCAGCGCTCCGCGGCGCCGCCGCTCGCCCCGAGCCATTCTGGCACGGAGGTCGGCGTCGTGGGAGCTCCAGGAGGCGGCAAAGGAACCCGGGGTCTGCCTCGCTTCCCCGGCTCGAGCGCAGTACCAGGTAGCCACAGTTTTTTCAGCAGCAACAGTCTGTCCGTCCCAGCCTTGTACTCCGCTTCCGCCTCCTGCCGGAAGTCCAGCCCCGCTACGTCAGGTTAAGACACCCAGCTCAGAACCGCTATCGGGGCTGTGGCACAGGGCTAGTCGTTGGGTCGGCTCCGCATTCACTGGGTTAGCATTTATTTGGTGTCCTCATCGAGTTTACAGGCTAGTAGAAAACAACAACAATCTCACACTGCACTCTTTTAAATATATTTCAAATATGTATACACACACACACACACACACACACACACACACACACACCTGAGATGCTTTTACTTTTAACCTCTCCCTACCATCCCCCATTCACGTGGCTGAAAACTGTGCCTTAGAAAGTTAAAGTCACTTTGCCCTGGCTGGAGACAAAGTGGGGCGCTTGGAACCCAGGTGTATCTGAATCAAACGGGATCGTTTTTGCTCACTTTCCTAGTGGAGAGTGCTGGAGTGGGCCCAAGAGGAAGCCTTAAATCTGTTCCAGCAGTGTCTTTGCACTTTAGACAAGTCATATCTCCATCAGTTTACAAGATTCCTTATCTAGATTAACCCTAAAAATGACAATAATGGCGGTGTGGGAACTTAGAGAATGCATATTTTTTCTCTTCTACAACCCAGGAAGCAAAGGAGCTTAAGGAAAGGGTCACTATGTCCAGGCCAGGAAAGGCTGTAGGAAAGGGGTTAGCATCAGCATCTCAAGTTGACCTAGAAGAGTCAACATTACATTTAGTGGTGGTTCAGAGCACTTAGATTCAGTTACTTACTTCTCACAACAGCTCAGCATACACGGTGTTATGTAAAATTCCCCAGGGCCAAGAGACTGGAGAAAGAGGCTGACAATTCCATCATTACATCTACAGTTTATTAAGGGAACTTACATATGAGGTGCTGATTGGGTAGCAGCAAGACATGAATATCCTCCACACCAGATGACAGGCATTAAGGGGTGTGACCTAAACCAGATAGGAGTAAAATGCCTTATATGCTTGCCTGGGGCTGGGAAAGGTTGGTCAGTTTCTGAGGGGACTTTTGAAAGCAATCTCTGTTCTGGCTAGGATTTACCCAGTGGGTTAGACAGCAGTCACATCATGGAGTAGTCTCTCTTCCTCAGAAGGTATTTTCGTAAAGTACAAATCCCTATCTTTTGAAAAATTCTACTCCACACCTTTATGCTACTCTAGTTAATATCACATCTCCCATCCAAACTCATATGTAAAACTAATACTTTATGCTATGCTGCATGCCCACTTCCTATTTCACTATAATCTGATTTCTGGCCCCATATTGCACTGGTTAACTTTTTGCTCATTCAACAATTCGACAAGCCTTCTGCCCAAACTGACAGTCTTGTCTTCCTTGCTACCATTGCACCTACTCCACATCTCTATTGTAGCATTTACTGCATACCTATTTTATTATTAATCTTTGTATTTTAGTACTAATCAATTATAAGCACAAGGTAGATACTAAATACATGTAAGTTCAACAAATATTTATTGTACACTCTGTATTAGGCACTATGCAAGGTGCTGGGGACACAGAGAAAACAGCCCCAACCTCAAATTCACAATCTAGAAATACAGTGCCAGTACTCAATCCATGTTTATAGCAATGTTTGAACCATCCCCATTTTACAAATGAGGAGTAGTTAAGTCTAGCCGAATTAACCAGAGCTGGGCAACTCCAATCTAGATTGTATCTTTTCAACTATAACATAAAGCCTCTTGTGTGTGACTGGCCATTGAGTTGGCTAAGAGTCCTGGTGACCCATGAATGAGTAATGTCCCCAATGTCAACAGCCCTGATCATCTCCTTGATAGACTCATGCCTATGACTTCTTTTGTGGAGTCAATCCACTTCATATTTGATCTTCTTCTTTTCCTGCTGCCTTCTATTTTTCCTAGTATTGTCTTTTCCAAAGAACCCTGCTTCCTAATGGCATACCTGAAATAGGATAAGGCCTCTTACATAACATTTATTTAATTCCCAGTAATGTTCTGGGTGCTTAACAGATATCAATTTATTCAATCCTTTCAATAATCTTATAAGGTAGGTACTATTATCCCCATTTTACAAATGAGGGGACAGGCACTGAGAGAATATATAAGTAATTTGTCCAAAGTTACATAACTACTTAAGGGCAGAGCTGGGAGTTCAATCCCAGGTATTCGGGCTCTTAACTACATTATACTGCTTCCTGGTAGTTTTCTTTTTTAAAAGGGAGAGAAAAAACAGCCCTTTGAAGGTAGCACTCTTTTACGCAAAAAAGCAGTATAGTAATGTGGTAGGAGAATCATGGAAAATGTATTTGGCAAAGTACACAGGAGCCAATATCTAGAGATCCTTGATTGCCTCATTGAGCATTCTGAAGTTGTCTAAACCAGTGGATGGCTCGCAACCATTTTCCCCAAAACCTACAGAAAGAAATAATTCTCTATTGCAACTACGTACATACAGATAGACATGTATGCACATACTTTGTATATATACATCTATATACACACATATATTCATAATTATATGCTTAAAACATAAGTTTCTTTAAAAAAATACTTCCTATTCCATGTGTCATACATTCTGATACTTTTAATTCTATTTTACTTGTTTTTTAAAAGGCTGATTTACCCCCTAAATTGATTTCATGATCAATACTAATAGGTGGTAACTCAGTATGAAAAATACTTTAAGCACAATGCCTAAAAGTACTTGAGAAACTATTCTTTGAAACAAGTAGTAGTGAGACATATAACCAGTGATGTGCTTTGGAAAGACAAAATTAAGCAGCCTCAAAAATGATTAGAATAAAAGGAGACTGGTGGAAGAATGCAATGACAAGGAGAAGAATAGGATTGAAGACAACATTTCAGGAGCTTTAGTTTAAGACAGAATATTCTGAATTTACTGACTGGATATGCAGGAAAAAGGAGAGGACAGAACCAGAGATAATGCTGTGGTTTCCAGCCCATGTATCTGGGCAGATGAAGTACTTTTAAAAGTAATGGGCAAGTCAGAGGGTGAGGCTTGTATGTATATGTGTATGTAAGATTATCAATTCTATTTGGACAGAGTGTTGGTAGGATTTGGAGAAAATTGATAGTAGGTAATCCGATTATAGCAAAAAAGTTGAGATTAAAGCCAAACAGAAATGTAGGGTTTAACCCAAAAGGGTAGTTCAAGAGGTACCTTGCGAGTAGCGGGGGGAAGCCAAAATCAAAACGGTTAAACAGTGAATGATGGTTAAAAAAAAAAAAAAAAGTAATAAATTCAAGTTTGTCTAGACACCTCCAGATCCTATCTCCTTCTAGAAACAATGGTTGAATTTGTAGCCACGGGGGGCGGGGCTCTCTGTGGCTCTCTAGATAATGATATGAGTGATTAATTCAAGCTTTTCTTGGATAAGTGTCTTAACAAATCCCAGGCTTGTTAGTCTCTTCCGCGCAGTTAGCGCCGGGCACCAGCGTCAGGCTTGTCCCCGCTCCCCGCCGCGCTCCTTGCCTGGATGTGGGAAGCGAAGGCGGTGAGCATTTCCTGGGCAGTGAGGTGGGCGCCGCGCATAATCAGGCGATGCCCGTCCCCTGGGGAAGAAACGAACAAATCAAGTACAGGAAGGACAGAGTGGCCCAGGCTGAGGGCGCGCGGGCTGCCTGCCGCCCACTCCCGCCAGACTCCCACGCGAGCCCACCAAAGAGCACGTCCACGCAGGGCTCGGAACCGTCATGCCTCACGTCCGCAATCACCGAGCAGCTGAGGTTGGTGGAGCGGACCTTCTCGCTACTCACCGCCTGGAGGAAGGTCCTGCGGTGGGAAAGCAGTATGAGTGCTAGGCCGATGGGCGGTGGACCCATAGCGGGAAGAAGGTGCGTCCCTTCTCATCCCCACTCCCTCCCTCTCGTACCGCGTGGACTCCACGTTCTTCTCAAAGGGGCAGAATTGAACCCGAACCTGCTTGACAGCCCGGAGCCCCAGCCGAGCCAAAGCCGCAGCCATGGTAACCTCCGCTCCGGAAGCACTCGCGCGGGCGGAAGTGTCGTCAGTGTAAAAGGCTGTGAATGGCCGTACTGCCACAGGCACCAAGTGCCTGTAGTGCGGTCTCTCAGGTGCCTCGGCTCTGCAGTCCCAGAGGAGAAGGCCAGCCAAAAAGTAGAGATGGTTTCGACACAAGGTATGGAGGGGCCCAAAGTAAGCGGTCATCAAATACAACCTGTCTTTCATAGTTATCTTATACGACGATGAAGAAACTAAATAAAACGTGCCGAAACCATTTGCACCTGGCTCTGATAACACGTCGGTTTTCTGCAGCCTTTTTCCCCTTCCGTACCCTGCTGTGTCCAGTCTTAAGTGCTGGTCCCTTCCAAGTAGAGTGCACCACCATCATTGCAGGAATTATGCATCTAACAGGGGTAAACACCATTTAGGTAATTGAAGAATAAACATGTTGAACTCTGAGTAACCAAAGCTTAAACGTGAAGGTCCCACAGCCCAATATGCTTTAAATGGCTGAAAATAATGGGGAGGGGTGTACAGGGTAATACAGCCCTTGGGACTGATCCAACTGTAGAAATACCTATTCTACTTCTGTGGTTCCTGATGAATTCAAAGTACTTGGCTCTGAGGACTTAAGAGGAAGTGGCATCTAGGCTTTTCACTTTCTCTTTTTTTTTTTATCTTTCCCTTTTACCTCCTCCCAGCATCTAGCCCTGAGATATCTTCATTGATGGGGAGTTAGCCCTGAACTTCCAGAGATGCTGACCTCCAGGTTCCAGGCTGTGGTTTTGCTATTTACTTTGGATTCCAGGTACTGGAGTGATCTTGGATTCTTAGCTTGTTAGCCCAGGCTCTGTAGTTGGTGGTTCTCAGGTACACTTTTTTCCAAGCTTCCAATTATAGGCTTCTTTAACCTGCAGTTCCAAACATCTGGGCTTTTCCAGCCAGAGATGTGGAACTCTGACTTTCTGGCTCCTGAACAGGCTCCTTAGGATTCAGGACTGGTCCCCAGGCATGAAAGAAAAGGCAAATGCCAACGGGGTCTTCGCTGCTGCCTCAGGGCAAGCCAGGCCTGCTGATTTCCCACCAGGTAAGCCTGGGGGCTAGGTCCTCCTCCCCACAATGTGCTTAGCAGCTGAGCTGTCTGCGCTGGGGGTGCTCCAGGACGAAGAGGGGGCTCCAAGCTCTCCAGGCTGTTGAGGCTGCTACTGGGTAATTCCAAGGTCTGGACCTCATTACAAACACCTGGTAAGGCAGGGGTGGAAGGCAGGTGGCTGCTGAGGGATTGGCGGGGGGGGGGGGGGGGGGGGGGGGGGGGCTGAAGCCAGTTAAATGATGAACATGGGGGATGGGGCACATAAAATACTGAGCAAGGAGCCAAGAGAGCTTGGAGTTGGGGAAGAGGAGTGACTCACAGCAACAGGGAGGCCTTCTGTGGACTCGAGTCTTGGGCAGTGGCTGCTGCAATAGACACAGCAGGGCACCATCCAGCCGCTGGAAGATGCTGAGCATGAGCATAGTCTGGCGAAGTTCAGGGGACAGACCCCACCGCTCTTCTTCGAGCAACTCTAGGACCACTCCAAAGTCTTGCCTGAGCTGCAGTGCCCCCTGCAGGCTGAAGGCGGAGGTACAATGTGGTCACCTGATCCTCTTGCCTTTCTAAACTGCTCTACCCCACCTATCCCCTTCCCTTTTCCAGTTCTGTTCATCCCCCTGCCCCTGCCTCCTTTTATCCCTACCTGAACCGGATCCTGTGGGCAAGGATGTGATCAAGCCAGGCACCCAGGGTGGCTGTCAGTGCCTGACCCAGGGCAGGGGCCTGGGCTTGGGGTGGCAACCCCTGCAATCCTTGCAACACTGGTTCCAGTATAATGCGGACCACCAATCTGGCATACTCACTAGGAATACTGGGCAATTCTGGAGTCACAGAACAGAAAGGACAGGATATAAGGCTTTAGAGGTCCTAATGGAATGTTTGGGGGAAAAGAGTAGGATTTCTGGCAGGGGAGGGGCACAGGAGGTAAGGACCGGGATGGAGAGAGAGGAATGAAGCCAGGATTTGGAGGGGTTGGGACACCCTTATCCCCTGGGAACGCTGGGGATGCTGGAATGAGTTACCAGGACAGAGACGATGTTGCCAGTACCGACCCCTTGGCATGTGAAGTTCGAAGCCCTGTGTAGCTTGTTTATGACATTCTTGAAAAAAGAGACTTAATGACTGTTCAGGCAGGAGCTGTGGGGATAGGGAGAAGGTAAAAGGGGTGTATCTGTTATGGACTTGTCAAGTTCTGGTGCTTTTCTAAATCTGAGGTATTTAACCTGGCATCCATATAATCCCAGAACAGAATTGTATGCATAATTGTATAGGCTCAGGCATTTTCTGAGGAGAAGTGCCATATCTTTTTTTGGGTTTTCCAAAAGGTCTGGACCCAGAAAAGATTATGGGCAATTGCATCAGGATTACCCTGCTCTCCTCAGCTTGGTTCAGAAGATGGAAATCCTCTAGGTTAATTTTCTTTTATAGGAATGTTAATGGGAAAAAAGAGAACGACACTCTCACCACCACCAATGTTCAAAAGCAAATGCTGGAGACAGGCTGAAAAAAGAAAGATTTGTACAATCTTTTGGCTGTCATGTATGAAAGAAAGGAAGGAACTGCATGTAGACAAAGAGTAAAGACTGTAACTTTCTGAGATTCAGGAACTTTTGGGATGTCCTTACTCTCAGTATTCTGACAACCCACTTGCATTTCTCCAGAGCATTGTAACCTGTAAAGCAAGAAAAGACCCATGTACTGGTTTGGTTTCTTTGGTGTGAAAGGTTTTGTTTGGGGAGTGGGAGAGGATGGCAAAAAAGAGGGGGTCTCTACAGTTAATTTTGGAGAAGAACCCCAAGAAATGGGATATGTGGTGGCAGGTCTGTGAAGAAAAGGTGATTAGATGCCAACAAGCCTGAAGAGAGGAAGGGGCCTGGGGGGGCCAGACATGGAGGTTGGGCCAGACATGTGGCTCCTGGTACATATCCTGACAACAGCCTATCTAAATCCAAACTCTTCTTCTCTTCTTCCAGAAATCACCACCCCCTTGTTCCTTATTTATGTCAAGGAAATTACTCCTCTGTCAACTGAACCCTTCATTCAACACTCCAGAAATACAACAAGGTCACACACTGAGACAGTCTTTCTTTCTGGGACATTACAGATGAGCTGGGGAGAAAAATCACAACATTGAATTATTCTTTTTCATCCCAGTGCTGTATGTGGTGGAATGCCCAACACTGCAGATGCCTAACAGTGCAATCACCAGGCAGAGAGGCAAGGCATCAGAGTGCTTTGCACAGTGCTTTGTTCACATGGTGAGCACACTGTCCCTATTCCTTTTGCTGTCTTCTCACCACAACTATCAAGAGCTGGACCCTTTTCATGTTACATCTCACCTCCCTTCCATCCTGACCACTGTAGCTGGATCAAACTCTATCATGGTCTTCACTGTCCCCTTCCAGCTCTTACAATGGCTCCCTATCACTCATGAGATAAAGCCCCAAATCTGCGGACTGGTTTTCAGAGCCTTCCACAGTTTGATGCCAACTCGCTTACTCCTCCACAGTCCCCTACCCTCACCCCAAATGTGTGCATGTGCGTACACACGCACACACCTGCGCACACACAATACACAAAGGGAGCTTCTGCTTTGGTCAGGCCATCTCCCCATGATTCCCCCAGGGAACTATGAACTGCCCATCTCCAGTAACTTCTGCCACTCATCTGAGGCTGCCCAGCCACCAACTTGAGCCAGAGGCCTGGTGTGGAGCTTCTGTCACCACATGCCTACCTCAGAGCTCCAAGGACCATCACTATCCACCCTGCTCATGAGGAGCCTACTTTGGGGCATGTTGAATTGGAGGAGGCAACAGTAAATTGAGATGGAAATGCCCAACAGGCAGATGCAGATGGTAGGTTAGGGCTAAACTGGCGAGGGTGGTGTGAATGAGCAGGAATGCAGAGAGAAAGGAGAAGGACAAGGACTGAACTCTACAGTTATGCCCTTATTCAGGGCAAAGAGGAGAAATTTGGGTAGGAAGAGAAAACAAAAGACAGACATCTTTCCTAGTAGGAAGAGATAATGTGCAAATGGGGGGAAATTAATATAGCAGAAGAAAATAAGAAATGTTAGAAGAAATAGCCAAGAGTGAATGAAGGTTACCATTTTGGAACAGGAATCAATGGTAGCAGTGGAGGGCAATTATAAAGTGCTATTTTTTCATTAGAAGCCTTCTAAAATACTCTTTCACTTTTAAACTATGGATATGCATTACTTTAATAATAATACAAATTACATGTTTAAAAAAGAAAGGAAATGTATTGAAAAGTAGTACATAAAAGTATTCAATCCTTTATCTTACTTTTTTTCTACAAAATACACCTCAGAGGGGCCAAATAATTAATGAAGGCAAGTTTCACTTTATAGGAGTAATCCAAATAATAAATGAAGAAGGAATGATAGAATTGGAAAATCTAATGAAATCATGGATCTAGGCAATGAAAACCAGTGGCTGTTAACATGACAAAATGAGAACTTGACATTGGGGGTGGGGTGGAATATATAGATGAAACAAAATTGACTATGAGTTGATCATTGTTAAAGCCTCCATGGTAGGAATATGGGGTCCATTTATACTCTTCTCTCTACTTTTGTAAATGTTTGAAATTTTTCATAATAACAAAAAATGAGCAAAGCAAGAAAGGTAAATTTAACAGCGACTCCAAGAAGATTCCAAGTCACTGAGAAGTTCACATACACACACACACACACACACACCCCTCCCTTCACCACCACCAACTCAAAAGCTGGCCATTGTCAAGGTCCCCACTCTCCTCACCTGGATCAGTGTTGTCAGCTTCTGTATCTCCAGGCCCAGCTGCTGCTCCACCTCCAGGGTCAAGCTTTCCTCTGAAGCTAGACTAGACAGAGCTTCTGCCTCATGCAGTAGAGGCTTTGGCAAAAATAGGGAGTGAGGTCTGAGCCCAGCCTAGGCTGCTTCCCTCCCCATCCCTAGCTACTCACAGGTAAATCCTTCTGAATCAGGCGCAGGAAGGAACCTGGGGCCCATGCTGCCAGATAGTGCTGAGCTCTGCCCCAAAACCAGAGTAAGGATGTCTGCAGAGTGCAGAGCCCCAAGGCAAGGGGTGCAGGACCTGGGGAGGGGAGGGACAAGTATCCAAGCAGTCATGGAGTACCTTTAGGAGGAGGCAGACTTCAGAACAGTGAAGGAATAAAGGAGATGGGCTCAACCATTCTGTTTCCCCAACCTCAGCCCCTTGTTTCACCTGGAAGCTGACAGAGGAGCAACCCTGACTTGGGTTCTTGAAGGGCATCCAAGAGAGGAGGGAATAGCTGTTGCAGAAGTTCAGTGGTATGAGAGGATGAGGAAAAGATGCTCTGGTCACTAGCAGTTCCCAAGGCCTGGCAGAAGCCTGAGGATGAGAGGGCTATAGTTTGATAGGGAAGGGGCAACCTGAGGCTTGTGTCACTCCCAGTGCCCCTTCCTTCTCACCTTGGTCCCAGCTCCAGATAAGAGACTGATGAAATAAGCTGTGACATAAAGAAGCCAGCTCCTTCTCACACTCCTGAGGTAGGGATGCTAATGGGAGAAATGACCCTGGAGCCTGCAAACAAGGCCTTAATTTTCCACAACCAATGCCCATTCAGTGATGGGGAAGAGTGGAGGCAATCACCCCGCCCCCCACTGAAGACTGAGATGGAAAGCAAAACTTTGCCTTGAAGGTTTAGAAGCTATAGGCTAAATCAGAGTGAGGGTAGGGGGAGGTGAGGGAGAGGTGTTCATTTTAAAGTGCCTGCTTTCGTAGTCAGGTTGGCAGGTAAGCAATGTGACTAAGGAGCAGCCTTCCCAAATGCCCACCGAAGCCCATCACTCACCCTGATCCAGTGCCTGACTCAGCTGTTGTGCCGCTACCCTGGGGTCCCTCCAAGGTCCTAGACTTAGGTCCAGACTCTGAGCACAGGCTGCCCACAGCAGGGTCCAGTACTGGTTCCACAGGTCTCCACCCTCTCCAAGCTTCAGTCTACTGTTGCCTGAATCTGCCACGCTCCCCATCAGGCCCAGAAGCCCTGGTAGCAGCTCCCGCTCCTCACAACACTTTCTGAGGAGCTGATCCCCCAAGCCTGATCCCCTGAGTGCCTCTTCCAGGAGACCTGCCACTTGACAACCCCGCTCCCCCGTCAAGAGGCAGAGCACACGGGCTGGGGAAAAAGGGCGCGCTGCCCCTGGGACATTGCTCAAGGCTTTTTCCTGCAGCTGATGATAGGCCGGAAGCGCCAGCAACAGGTCGGCGAGTTGGGATGACAGGTTGGGGCTGGCGGGCGCCCGGCCTAGAGCACGGAGCTGCATCTCGATGACAGCATGCAGGCGCTGGGCTGCTAGTCCAATGGGACGAGTAAAGAGTATTGGTTCGGGAGTCTCCCGAAGGCCGGTTCTCAGGACAGCCCCTCCAGAAGGCTGCAGCAGCAGGTCGCGGCACAGCGGAGGCAAGGGGACCGAGCAGGGGGACTGCGCGCCGGGACTCAGTATACTCAGGAGGCGCACCACCGCCTGTAGGTGGCGGGCGCAGTCCCGGGCTTGGAGGAGCTGCTCCCGCTCACGGTGCAGCCGCAGCAACACGGCCCGGAGACGCTGCAGGGCAGCGGGGATTGGGCCGCCGCCGGCGAGCTCCTGCCTCCAGTTCGCAGCGCTAGCCTCATGGTGCTCTCCCGCGTCCGCCAGCGCCTCCCACTGCGTCTGCCTTCCCGGAACTCCAGGCCGTGGGTCCGAGCTAGGGATGCTCCCAGCAACCGACAGCGCAGGCCAGCCACGAACGTCCCAGCCGACAGCGCCCGCCCGCCTTCTCTCCCACTGCTCCTCACCAGCGCCCCCGGCTTGCGCCCACGACGGAGACATGGGAGAGAGCGGAGGCAGAAGGCCACCCGATCGAGATGCCTTGGCCATAGGGTGACGTGTCCTGAACGAACCTAATGATTCCTACTTGGCCGCACCGCCCAACGCCTGCCGTAGCCGGGACTCCGCCCTACCCGCTAAGAGCCGTCATCTTTGGCGGGGGAGGCGCGGGGACTCTCTTGGACTCTCTCGCGCTCCGTAGGTGGAGACTTCTGCCCCTAACAAAAATGGCTGCCTACTCTACCCTACTCCTCCCCTCCCCTCAGCAGGCATCAAATACTAGGCTATCTTTCACTTTCGTGTCACTGCGGACGAGAGATGGCGCCGATTCCCAAGGTGGTGGGGCGGATCAAACTAGGTGAGCAGGTGTGACAGGGCAGGAGTGGGTCCAGGAGGGCTGGTGCGATCCCACTTGGGTCTATCTGTTTGCAGTAGGATTTGAGCTTCATTCAGTGGACAGAGAGCTCCCGTCAATCCATCCCTGACGCGCTGCGGCTTTCCTTTCCTATAGACTGTCCTCTGAGGCCTGGATGCCCGCTGGGAGTCGCTGCTGTCCCCAAACTCTGCAAAGAATTCGGTCCTGAGGACTACGGCGAAGAGGTAAAAGGGATTCCTAGCTACCCCCTCGCCCTGTTTAAGTCGGTCACGCCTCTTTTCCACCGCTGTACTAATCCCAGCCACCGCCCAGCGCCGCGCTGGGCTCTAGCGGCTCTGGAGGGGCGTTTCCTCGGGCCCTGCCGTGGAGGAGCGCACGGCAAGTGGGAGGTGCGGGGCGCGGAGACCTGGGATGACGCTGCGGGGATAAAAGCCTGAAGTGGGCAAGGTTGGGCAGACTAGGGTCTCTAGATCTCAACTCAGAGACTTTAGTGGGTAGGAGATCCTTGGGGAAAAGATACTATTTACGGAGGGAACAATGTGAGCAAAGACACTAAGGCAAGGAAAAGTTAAAAGAACTTCATTGAAATCAGACCTGAGTGGAGCGTTTGATTGGATGGCAGCAAATGGCTTGAAAGGCCTCGCCCAACACCGGGATTTAGATGTCCCCAGGTAGGTGATAGGGCTATTGAGGGAGCAGGATCAGATTTGGGAGCATTGAGAAACTATACTTCCAACTGCTTCTAGGTTATCTCTAAAACCTTAAACTCACAAGTCCAGAAGTTCATTCATATTTACAAATTGGTTGCTTTTCCTCTAATCTTAGTTTTGGTAAATAACACAAACTTCTTCCAGTTGCTTAATCCAGAAATCTGAGAGTTGTTCTATCAATCTCTTTCCTTTACTTCATACACACATTTAGCTCGCAGAAGTAGTTACTAAAATCTACATCTGAAATGTCTCTTGAATCAAACCCATCATTTCCATTCCTGCTCCCGCTGCCACTGCCTTAGTTCAAGAACTCATTCTCTCTGACCTGAAGAAGTTGTAAGGGCCTTCTAACTTCATCCACCCCCAGACTTCCCCAGTACTATTTTATTTGAGAGTTTCACTCCCCAGATCAGGTCCACTCCCATCACTAACAGGATAAATTTCAAATTCACTGGGCCACATAATTCTTCAGGTACAGCTCCTGGCTGCATCTCTATTAAAATAGCCTACTCACCAACCGCTCTGCCTTTGTTCATTCAGTACACACTCAGTGAGCACCAACCTACTGGTACTGTTTTAAGCTGGAAAGACAGTAAATCAAACAGACCAAATCCCTTCATTAAATGGTTTAGAAGTAGCTAGTGGGGGCAGCCAGTCAAATAAAAAATATAGTATGTCGAATATGAGAAGTGCAAAAAAAAGCAAGAAAGAGGATAGGGAGCACTGCTTGGAATTGAGAGAGTTCTTTTTTAAAAAGGAGTGGTCAGAGAAGACGTCCCATAGAAGATTTAAACAGAGAATCTGAAGGGGACAAAGGATTGAGCCATTTACCACAGAAAGAGCATTCCAGGAGGAGGAAATAAGTACAGCAGCCCCGAGATGTTAGACGTGTAGCTTCTCAGTGCATTTGGTGTGTTGTAGGAACTTCAAAGGGGACCTCAGTAGCTGGAGGAGGGTGACAAGAGGGTAGGAAATGATTTGTGAAGGTTTTGGGGGGCCAGGTCATGTATGTAGTGAATTAAGAGAGTAGTGAATTTTAAGATGCTGAGACTGGACTGAGTAGGAAGAGAGAGATTGGAGATATAGTGAAAGACATTATATATTTGAATGGCACATTTGAGGAGGCTGCCTAAAATGCGTCCAGAGCATGCATTATTTATGCTTGAGTTCCACTTAGGAAGTTGAATTTGAGACTAAAATGTGATGAAAATGCCTAACAATGTAAATGAAGATGTGTTGAGTCAGGACTATCTCCTAAGGGGAGCTCTGGATCTAAAATTGTTTAGAAGGTTGACTGTACTTATCTCACTGATCTAAAGTCCTGCCTATGCATTATTTTAGAACTCTGGAGTTTCATGTGGCTTCTAAGTTTCTCATTCAGTGGGCCACCACCTAGTTGCTCTGTTTAGGCCTGATTAGGCCACATAGAGAAATGATAATTCCTGTCCTCCTTCGTTTATACCAACTGAGGAGGCGATTCTCATCAGAACCACAGAATGTATGGGCCAGGCCTTGAAGAGTTTTGCCTCATTTTGTGATGAGAAAGCTGAGATCCAGAGTGGTTAAATGACTTGTCCAAAATCAAACAGCAAGGCAGTGCTTAGGCAGAACTAGGATGAAAGCAGCTCTACTCCAGCACAGTGCTCTTTCCAGTTCCATGCTGCCTTACCAAATAAGAGACCGATAAAAAGCAATGAATTGTAAGGCTCTAAATTATATAACACAAACTATGTGAACACAGCTTTGTTGAGAGAGGGTAGAGATAATTGGAGATGAAAGAGGAGATGGAATTGGAATTGGACCTCGAAGGTGAGACAAGATATGGTGAGAAAGAAGCTCAGAGCTAGGATTGATTCAAGGACTGCTGGGGGAAGACCCCAAGGCTGAAAGAAGCCTGATGGCAGAGGGAGAATGGCAGGGGAGGATTGCAAGGAAAGATTGGAAAGGTCAGCTGGGGAGCTTTTTTAAAGGCTCCAAATCCCAGGCTGGCAGCTAGATTTGATTCTGCCTGTGGCCCTGGCTATAGGGGATTACTGGAAGTTTTTGAATAAGGGAGTAATTGTTGAGAGCTTGGTTTGGGGAAGAGACAGATGAAGCGCAGGGGAGGGGCTAGCCATAAACTGCTATACTCGTATAAATGTGAGGTAGCTGCTATTTGGGGCTTTCATAATCAAGGATATGACAGGAGACATAGCTGGAAGATCATGTAAGGGGGCTCCATTTTAGGGGCTTCAGTGTGGCTGACCTAGCGGCAAGTCAAAGGGAGGAGTTCCTGGGCAGTAGAGAAGACTGGGCTAAACACCACATTCAACCTTTGAGAAGACAGGGCAGTAGTGAAGGGAGATGATACATACCATGAAAACTGGGAACAGCATGTTTGAAGTGCTGAGTGGCGAGATCAGCCAATAAGGTTTTCCAGGCTAGGTGGCTGGTTTGTGGTTGTCATAGTGAACGGGTCAACCCAGACAAGCCCCTTGCTCTCTCCCCGAGCTCCCCCCAACACCAGCCTCCCCTCCCCTCCTCCTCCCAGGACATAGTGGATTTTCGACGGCTTGTGGAGAGTGATCCCCAGGGCCTGCACCGGATCCATATGGATGGGAGCAGCGGGCGGCTGCAGCTGTGGCAACATGGTGGGGAGTGCAGGGGCCGGGCCCAGGGATCGAGGCTGGTACCCTGGGGAGGGCTGGTCCTCAGATGTTTTTCTCTCTCATGTTCTTCTTTCTTTTCCTTCTGTTTCTCCCTCCTGACAGATTACCTTCTGGACCATTTCTGTGATGAGGGGAAAGCTGCTAGACAGAGTGACAGGGACAAGGGGGCTGAGGGACTGGGTACCTACTGCAGTCTCCAAAAATCCTTCCTGTACCCTCCCCAAGGGTCTAAGCCCTGTCCTCAAAGACCCCCTGCCTCGGCATCCTTTCCCAGTGGCTCAGACAGCCTGCTTCAGGTGGCCATGCCCCAGAAGCTCCTGCTGACTGAAGAGGTGAGACTGTCTGCAAGAGGCTTCACCTCCCCCAGGATTCTTCCAACCCTCAGATTCCCATATCTATATTTTCCCCTAATCTGGACCTTTCAAGGTGCTTTTATACTGCTTGTCTCCCTTTTGCTTTCTCTCTCTTTTCCTTTCACTTGCCTTCCTCCTCCAGGAAGCCAACCGCCTAGCTGAGGAACTGGTGGCTGAGGAGGAGCGCATGAAACAGAAAGCAAAGAAGAAGCGACTCAAGAAGAAGGTAGCTGGAGGGCAAAAGGAGTGGGAGCTCAGAAGGATTTAGGGGAAGGAAAGAGGAAAGCTTTGTGAGAATAGGAGAGAACTCAAGGTGGCCTGCAGTGGATCCTCTTTTTGTGGGAACCCAAAGTACTCAAGGACTGGAGGGTCTCCCAGAGGCCATGTGGTATAGCGGTTCCAGGGTCACACAATATTGCCTGGGTTGGAATCAGCCTCCTTCTTACTCTGAGACATCTGCCTGGTGACTCTCTTGTTTGCTTTTTCATCTGTAAAATGAGGATAACACCACCTACCTCATAGAGTTTTAAGAATTACGAGATAGTGTATGCAAAACTTTTAGCTCAGTACATGATGTAGAGTATATATTATACACATGAAGAATTGGTCCCAAAATACAAATTGTGTGTGTATGTGTGTATTTGTGTATAGTGCCCAAAATACATCCTTGTTATTATTGCAGCGCCAAAAGGACCGAAAGCGACAAGAGCGCTTGGAGCAGGACAGTGGGGAGCCCAAGGTGAGTACTAAGAGCATCAAATGCCAGGAAGCAGGAGGCTGAGAATGCAAGCTGCTCAAGGCCATCCCAACTCTGTACCTGTCCATCTTCCCTCCAGGCCGAGGCCACCCCAGATGAGGATGGGAGCCCCCCATCCAGCCCTGGGAACCCAGCTCAGGGACAGTGTGGTGAGGAAGAGGTGAGAGGCCCCTTACTTCCCTTCTTGGTCTCTGCCCACACCCTCCTTCCCCTGCTCCAGGACATACTTCATCCCCACCCACTTCCTACCTTTCCTTTCTGCTCACAGGACTCACTGGATCTATCTAGTACTTTCGTGTCTCTGGCTTTGCGCAAGGTTGGGGATTGGCCCCACAGTGCCCTCAGAGAGAAGGAACTGAGCCAGGAGCCCCAAGGCAAGAGCCTGGGCTCCCAGAAGAAGATGGGCCAGGAGGAAGGGAGCTCTCCAAGAGAAGAAAGTCCCAGGCAGAGTCCTAAGGCAGAGGTAAGGTGGGGAGAAGAACCTCAGATGGAATCAGTGAAAGGGGTGTCAGAAGTCTCTGGGAAGTCACAGGACCTAAGAGTTCAGGGCAGTGACCAGTAGGAGTTCTTTGGCCCTAGGATTAAGAGACCTGGGGTGAAGTTGCATCACTGTCACCCCAGCCCTGGCTGGTTTCCTCTGCAGGAAGGTAGGGCTGATACCATCTTTTCATAGCTGTCATGGGGACTACTTGAGTTGGGTGATGCTAACTGCAATGTTAATTATTTGAGCAAAGAAAAAGGGTTTGAGGAGGCTGAGGCATTGGGTCCTGCTTGACTTTTTTCCCTGTCCCTAGGGACCTCCGGGACTGCTGACAGCTGCCTTACAGCAGAGCCAGGAGCTAGCAAGTGAGATTCTTTCTCTCTCTCTCCTTGCCTCACCCTCCCTGGGTAGCCCCGTC
Organism: Macroglossus sobrinus; assembly: GCA_004027375.1. Lineage (NCBI taxonomy): Eukaryota > Metazoa > Chordata > Mammalia > Chiroptera > Pteropodidae > Macroglossus > Macroglossus sobrinus. The sequence goes on from PVKZ01003112.1 coordinate 71,076, forward strand.
TGAACCTTCCAACCCCCTCTGTCTTCTTCAGAGCTGGGTACCAATTTTGCCGAAAATGGTTTCTACCATGAGGCTATAGTCCTGTTCACCCAAGCTTTGAAGCTCAATCCCCGGGACCACCGGTAGGTAGGGTTTGGCCACTGTGCTGGGAGGTCAGGGCAAGGCAAGGTGCCGAGGACCCGGACTTTTGGTCATTCTGTCTTCATCAGGTTATTTGGAAATCGCTCTTTTTGCCATGAGCGGATGGGTCAGCCAGTGTGGGCCCTGGCCGATGCCCAGGTGGCCCTTACCCTGCAACCCGGCTGGCCCCGGGGACTCTTCCGCCTGGGCAAGGCCCTGATGGGACTGCAGGTAATGGATCTGATATTAGAAGCATAGGAGGAATTTGGGTGGGATGGGGTAGGGATTAGATCCACACTGACATTTTCTAGGTGAACTCTTAATACCACATCACAATGTTAGTAGTACTAGGAGCTGGGGCCAGTTCACTACCTAAACTTTCCTCTTTATAATCCCTCTGGGACCATAGCGCTTCGAGGAGGCAGCAGCTGTGTTCCAGGAGACTCTGAGAGGCGGGTCGCAGCCTGATGCAGCCCGGGAGCTCCACTCTTGTCTTCTGCGACTCACCCTGGTAAGGGAACCAGGCCCACGCATGCTGAGGGGGCAGCAGGGAGAATTGGTTAGGATTGCAACACCGAGCGATGCTACCTCTGCGTCAGTGAGTAAGAGGGGAAGGAATGGATGGGATGAGGGGTAGGGGCTATGCTGCTGGAGAGGAATATCAGATGCCTCTCCCTTTCCCTTCTCAGCAGGATCAGCAAAGAAGAATCCGTGCACCACCTCTGCCAACTGGGTTCCCCCAGCCATTTCCCCACACTGAACCTGGGGCCGCAGGCCTCCTCTCCTTTAGTCGCCCACAAAACACTGCTCCAGGGGCCCCTGGCCTTCTGTCTCCACCCTTGCATTATCCACCATGTCACCTGAGCCTTTCCAACTGGTCCCTCCCCAGACTCAGAGTAGAAGACCCCGTCCTCTCCATCTCCAGAACCCTTCAAAGGCTGGGGCATCCTGAAACTTGGGCCATAGCATCTACCTCAGACCAGATGACGGAGGACCTGTTCCTCATAGGACAAGGCCATGTGTACATCTCACAATGATGAGAAACACAGTGTGATGGCAGTTCTCTGCATATTTTGAGACCTTGTACCCTAAACCCATAGTTAAGAGACACCCCTGGCAGATATTCCTCTTGCCACAGAGAACTTCTGATGAGAGAAAGGTACCCCACATCTACTAAAACAGCCTTTCTTTGGTTTTCAAGCAGATGGCTTCTTCTGGGGAGAGTAATGAAAAATAAAATCCACCAAGGCTCAAGAAGGGAACTGTACACAAGTTCAGGTTTTCAGACTACAGCAGATCCAGCAGGGGATGTTTGAAGTTTGCTCCTATCTTGGCCCTGGGGGACTCATTTACCAGCCAGAGCTGTGCTCAAGAAGTGGGTAATGGTGATGAATAAGGCCAGGTCCCAACCTTCACCTTGATGGATGCTCACCTCTTTCCGATCCTTATTCCTTGCCCTGTTTTCTCTAGTCCCAGCCCCTCTGTCCTGTTTTCTGTCCACATTTCTGCACATTCTGACCTCTCCTTTGCCTAATGGTCTGATGCTCACCTCCTTCCGACTCCTTTGCCAAGGGTTTGCATTTGGGAATTCCCTTACCAGCTCCTTCCTGGAGCTGGCAGAGCCCATCTCCACACTTCCCACTGCTGGCTCTGTGGTGCCCAGGCTGCACTACCTTAGCCATTCTTTTTGTCCACTCCAGCACTGGGCATTGTAACTAGCCTTTCCCAGTGTGCATTTACTCAGTTTTTCCACCAAGGGTCACTGCCCCCAGAAAAGACTATACTTTTCTACTTTCTGTGTAAGAATCGCGAGGTCCTTTTGGTTTCTCCTCTGAGATCCTGGCAGTTGCCCTGGCCAGTCCTCCCTAGCCCTGCCTGGGACTCTCAGCTTATTTAAATATAGATCTATAGGGGAAATTTTTGGCCTCCCAGAATGCCTTTCCAAGAAGAACCATTCATCAGGACGATTCCTGCTGCCTTACGGGTCTTGCTCAACACCATTCACACCTGGAGATAGGAGGTATTGAGTCACCTCCTTTATATAGAGCTTTCCCAAATTCTTTTTGTTGTTTATGGTCGGGACCCCCTTAAATACTGTATAGCAAGATGAAATCTACCATTATTAGTTGTGTCACCTTGGGCAGGTCTCTCAACATCTATGCTTCAGTTCCCTCATCTGTAAAATGGGGGCAGTCCCTACCTCACAGGGCTGTTGTGAGGACTAAAAGAGAAAGTGTGAGAAAACATCTACCAAGTGCTTGGTACATAGTGGCTGTTAAATAAATCAGTTTTTATCTGCAACCATCCTACATATTAATGATTTTCATGGTGGGAAGAGAGGACAAATGAATTGCTGCTTATCTCACAAAATAGAGTTCCTGGGTCTGTGGTTCTCAAAGTGTAGTCCATGAATCAGCATTATCAGTATCACCTGGGAACTTGTTACAAATGCAAATTCTTGGCGCCCACCCTAGAGCTTCTAAATCAGAATCCATAAGAGGAAGACCCAGAAAATTGTGTTTCAGTAGTCCTCCAGGTGCTCCATATGCACCCTGACTTTTGAGAAGCTCTGCTCCTGGACCTAGCAGAGAAGACACCCATCCAGAGGCCATTTTGATGGGATAGGTTTGAGTTTTGTTTATTCAAGCCTTGATTCCAAGAGGTGGCAGCACTGGTCTATAATTTAATAAGCTTAAAGTTGATGGGGTTATGGCTCAGAGCCAATGAACTTGACTGGCCCCCACTTTCCTAAATAGAATTATTTGCCCTGGAAGTTCTTTGCTCATGCCTGACTGGGGAGAAGTGGTTATTTAAGGGATGATATTACAGTGACTCCATCAGAGGCCTGTCCATCTGGTCTCCTTATTCTAGGAGACCTCTGGTCTCTTGGCCCCTCAAAAATGGCTGCCAACCACTACTGCATAGTATTTCTCAGGGTGAGGGGCTCCTTGCTCTTCCAACCTCTCAAAGAAATGTCCCTTCCCCAGTACCTCTTAGTCTATCCTACATTTCTCTAAGCCACAGAACTCGTGACACCTTGCACCTACACTCACACTGCTAACCGGTAGGGTTCTGACCCAGCAGCCTGAGTTCTGAGTCTCCAGGGTTGGAAAGCAGGGTGACAGACTACCTTGGTTTTCCTGAGACTGAAGGATTTTCTGGGCTGTGGGAGTTTCAGTGCTAAAACTGGAGAAGTCCTGGGCTTAAGTTTGTCACTCTAATCTAAAGGTTCCAGAGAGGTAGCCTTTAGAAGGGGATGAGGAAATACCTAGGGGTCCTGAATATGAAGCAGGGGAGGCATGTGTGTGGTGTATGTGTATTGAAGGGGCAACACAGATACAAATACTTTTGTACGTAGTGGTGACAAATTTTTAGCTTTACACTATTCATTGTCTGTTTCTGTCCCTGATGCCCAGGTTTGCAATGTCACAGTCATGCAATTTTTGGTCATTTGGGGAATCACATTGATTCCTCTTTCCTGGTAGCCGCCCTCTCTCCCCGCAAGTCTAGCCTTTAATTCTCTGCACTTAACCTTTTCAGTGACCAGAAATACACTACTTCCTCAGTCTCTGGTCCACCCCTACACATACAGCCAGATTAGCCTGCCCTAAACATTACTGTCATATCTCTTCTCTAAAACCTCAAGGACCATGTCATCTATGGTATATTGCCCAAATTCTTACCTTTGGCGCTTCTCCTTGCCTCTCTCTGTAAACACTTTTCTTTCAGTTAGGTCACAGCTGTAGGGACAGAACCTGTAGCAGCCAAAACCATGAGCTCCTGAGTCAAACAAGCTGGTGAGTCCTGACCCTACCACTTAGAAGCTTCATGACATTACCAAGTTCCTTGGGCCTTCTGCAATTCAATCTCTCATCCTTAAAATGAGATTAAAGCCCCAAATATCTCATGGGGGCTTAATCCACAGAAGATTGTGAAGATTAATCCATGCGAGTTCTCATTGGAACTGCTCAATAAGTGGTAGCTATTGTCTGAAAATACCAGGTTCCCTTCTGCTTTCCAGCCTTGTTCACCCTTCCTTAAAAATCCTCTTCTGGGACCTCCATTTTCAACTGAGGTGCTAGCTGAGGCCCCTTGAACCCTGGATGGATTGTTCCTAGAGCGTCCTTTAGAGAGGGATTGTGGCACCTGGGCAGACTCATGGGAAGGTCTGAGGAAAGTGAAGGTACTGATAAGGGAGAGGAGGGAAACAGCAAAGACCTAAGTATAGTCTCCTGCAGATCCTCTGGGAAGGCCAGGAATGCAGGAGGGCCTGTAGCCAATAAGTGCTCCTCTTCCCTCTCCATCATACTACAGGATGATTAGTCACCGGAGGAAAAAATTTAATCTCAGAAATGTCCGCCAGCGGAGGTAGGCTAGAGGTCTCCGGACAAGGCAGCCAATCCAAGCTCCGCCCTCCACGGGCAAGGTCCGGCCATCCCACTCTTCCGGCACTGTCCCACCGGGAACATTTTATGCCCAGCGTGGGGCGGAGGTCTTGGAAGTAAGGGTGTGCTCCCTCTCTCGGCGCACATCACTTTGTGTCCCAGCGTAGGGTTCTTCCAGCAGGGGCGGGGCAAGGGGTCGGGACTCCATTAACAAACGACCTCAGGGTGGGGAAAGAGGAGTCAGGTAAGACGTTGTCACACTGGGGGCCAGACTAGAGGCAGGATCTCCGAAGCGGTGGCAGATTAAAGACTCGGTGGAGTCCTGCGACTCACGCGGCTAGTAAGGGCGAGGGGTCACCCGCAGTTACCAGAGTTCCATTCCCTTCCCCTCAGCCGGCAGTCTCCGGGGCTCTGAAGGTTAGCTGGATGATTGGGTACAAATCCTGACCTAGGCGATCTTCCTTTGCAAAATGGCCATAATTAAATCACCTACCTTATAGGGATGCTATGAGGGTTAAAGGAAACTGCGTTTATAGTGCTCTGCACGCAAGGTGCCAAGCGCGGAATCTTCGCAATAATCAGCAGACTGCTCTTTATTGCTCCAGGCGCAGGATTGAGGCGTGGTATGGACTTTATTCTCAACAACTGGGAAAGATGGGCGTCTCGACTGGAAGAGGCTGGTGTCAACACCCTCCCTCCACCCCGCAACCTGGACAGGGCGTGGAGCGCAGAGGCGAGGAGTCCAGGGCGTCAGAACCCGAAAGGCGGCTTTGCCTTCATTCGTCCACCTGCATCTCCTCGTCTGACAGGAGGGGCCTGGAGTCAGGCTGTGCGGGGCCGAGGCCGGGAGCACAGTCGGGCAGTGCAAGGCGGCCCTGGACTTCGGGGGACAGCGTGCGCAGCGAGGCCACGTCGGCGCGCATCTCCTCCACGTCCCGCTTGAGCTTTGCGCGACGGTTTTGGAACCACGTGACAACTTGCGCATTGGCCAGGCCAAGCCTCGCTGCCAGCCTGTCACGCTCGGAGGGAGCCAGGTACTTCTGGAAGACAAAGCGCCGCTCCAGTTCTAGCACCTGCTGCGCCGTGAACGCGGTGCGTGACTTTCGCCGTCTGCAGCCGGCTGGGCCGGGACCCAGAGTGCCCCGGGCCACGCGGTCTGTGGAGATAGGGCAGAAATCAGTCTCCAGCCTTCGTGAACCTGGCTTCCGCCTGGGAGGAAAAGCTAGGGATGGGGTCAGGAGTCAGACAGTAGTCCATTACCGAAATGAGGGGGTAAGGCTAAGGAGACATGGGGCCACAAAGAGGAACCCGCCGCTGGGGTACGGGAGGTAGCAGCCTAAGGGCTTCTTGTGTGGTAGCGAGGAAGAGAGGTGAAGGGAGGAGGACGGGACCAGCTAGAAGAGGCCTGGTGCTGGGTCAGGCCGTCTGGGGTGGGTCTTTGTGGCCTTTCTGAGGCCCTGATGGAGCGGGATTGTAAATTGGGACCCGCACCAGAAGCAGGGGCCAACCACGGTCAGAGTAGGGGCAGCCATCCCAGCGTGGTGAGTGTAATCGGACTTGCATCGGCCCTTCTATAGACTCGTGGGTCTTGTTGGACACTCTCGGCTTATTATTTTTTAGTGGCATGGGTACCCCCTCCACAAGCCCAAAAGGGAGGTAGTGGGGATACAAAGAGCAAGGAAAGGCAGAGTCTGGAGTCCCAGGGCCCTTGCAACTCCAAGGACCTTCAGCACCTTGCGCCCTCTCCAGAAGAGAAGGGCTTGGAGATGAGCGTGTTTACTCGCAGAGGCCGGAGCTGAGTCTCCCAGCACTTTCTGTGCCACCTTAGCCTTAGCACTAGTTTACAGCCTCCAGCTCTGGCCTTTTGTCTCCTTCACTCAGGCTTTTCTCTGTCGCGATTGCCCCGCCTACAGCAAACGGACCAACAGGTCGCTAGACTGCCAGTCCCTTCCCCTTGGCGTTGGTGGCCTCCAAGAGAGCGACAGGGGAGCCTGGGAACTAATGGAGGGGAAGTGAGGAGTGGAAGGAGATGCAAGTCTCGGCACAGGGACTGAGCAGGGGGCGGATTAGGGTGGCAGGCAGCGTGAATGAATGTGGAGACCTGGGAACCTGGAGGAGAGAGATAGGGAGAATGCCAAGTCACAGTGAGCGACCTGACCGGCGCTGTACCTTCAAAGGGCTGTAGAGCGTGCCCGTCAAGTCCGTGGAAAGCTTTACTAGTCAGCTCCTCCAGCGCGCACAGCGGCGACATGGGACCAGGGCTCAACTCAGGAAGCTGTGACACAGAGGATCCTCGGGGGACTATGCGTGGACCTAGGATGTCTGCGATGCTGAAGGGTGTCCGGGCTGTCCGGGGCTCGGGTCCTGAGCTCATGGTCGGCCAGGTTGTGGTGGTCCCAACGCCAGCTGCGCTCGGATCTGCAGCGGCCTGAGCCCCAGCGCTCCACTCCCGATCTGGGCCCCCTGTCTCAGACCCGCCCCCCGCCCTCTGGGCCTGAGCCCCGTGTGCCCCTCCTCCTGCGCTCCCACCCCCCCAACCCGTGGAGGGTCTGGAATTGGTAGATGTCTCGGCAGAGGTATTTCTACAAGCTAGGGAGGCGCAGAGAGAAGCCAGCGGAACAACCAGCGGCTTCATGCTTATTCCGGCTGGACTCTTCTGGGGCAGCCCCCAGATGCTGTGTGCCACGGACTTTTTGCCTAGCTGCCGTTCTGGCTCATAAACTCTTCGGCAGTAAAATTGCTTTCCCTGGCTCAGGCTGGGGATTTGCAAAAGTCCTTGGAGGGAAATCAGAGATGACTGTGCTAGGATCCCCAATCCCACCTAGGAAGGACTTCAGTCTCCTGACCTGGCTCCACCACCCCCAACCCACCCCTGCAGAAGGCTCTTTAAAGAGGTCGTGGCAGCTGGAGGTTATTAGCGCAGTGTGGGATGCTGGGGGAACTCAAGACTTGGAAGGACCTGGCGGTGCAGAACTATTGCATGGGGAATATTGGGGATGTGATGAGGGATGCACGTGTAGGTGAGTGGACTCCAGCCAACTCTCCCGCTGGACCCAAAGTTATCCCAGTACGGCTCAGAGGCCCTAAGTCAAAACACATGGAGATGCCCCAAAGACCTGGGCCTCAGGAGAGGATACAGCAAACCCTGAGTTAGGGCTACTGACCAGGAGGGGTCTTTGCTAGTGAAGACTGGCCTCCGCAGAATGCCTTCTGGTTACACTATCCTATCCATCTATCAGTCACTTTGTCTTTGTCTCATTAAGCTCCTGTATTTCCAGTAGGGGTTACCTAGCTTGGGGAGGCCCAGAAACCTACAAGCAGGAGAAATGGTGGAAGGGGCCACTGGTCACTGCCCTATAGAATAGTGACTTGAAAAGTCCTCTTCATGGACTCAACCAGATTCTGGGACAGAAACTTTTGCCAACCTAGGGAGAAACTAAGACCTGGGATACTCATTCCTATTTTATCTGTGTCCGGTGTGTCTTTCTCTCTTCTCTCCCATAACTAGTCCTGGGCTTGCACTCAGGTGAGCCCTCCTTTGCACTAATAAGGCACTTCTAGAACAGTACTGTTCTGCCAGTGGAGGCCCAATGAAGCAAAGTTTTTGTTTGAATATCACACCCCAAATAGCTAGGGGTTTCACAGCCCAGACACAGAGAAGTCCCAGCACTCCTTGGGAACTCGCAACTCTGAAGGAACTTGTTGTTATGGGTTTTAGTTTTTCAAATAGCACCATTAAAAAATGGGCCAGTCCCTCTTAGACTGTCCATTCTGTCACCTTCTCTATAGACTTCTGCTCCTCCCATCATCTGTGCAGTGATCTTCTGTGTCTACCTATCTATTCCAAGGCAAGTAGAGCCTGAAGTTGTGGTGCCCAATTTGAGAGATTGAAGTACTTGGGCCAATGAATTCTTAACTAGGATAGGAAGACATTTTGATAATGGGGGCGGGGGTCAGGGAACTTCACATTGAGGCACTGACCTGGCCCACCCAATGAAGGTGGAAAAACACAGTATCATCTTGGTAAAAGATCCCTCCAATGACCATCCCATCCCCCAGACACATCCAGATATTCACATAGTGTTCTTATGGTAGCCCGAGCAACAACTCAGTCCAATGGGCCACTGCTGGGTCAGAGAGCAGAGCCAGACCACAGCAGAAATCTGAGATGCCTCGGGACCTTGTTAATTGGTTTCTAATGGTGGGAGGCAGAGGAAGGCCAGGAGAGATCCTCCTAGCTGGAGGCTCCAGCCCTCTAAACCATCCTGGTGGTTTCACTTAATCTGCAATTAAAGAGAATCCCAGGAGGCTGCAGAAACCCAGGCCTGTCACCAAACAGACACTATGACTTTCAGTCATACATCGTCTATGTAGCATCGTCTATGTAGCTTTTATGTCACCTCTTCTGCTCTCAATTACTAGTGTGTGCTGTGGGGAGTGTGAGGCTCTCCTGAAGGGCTTTTGCCTTCCTCCACTTCCATCTCTCCTGCCTACCTTCTTCCCCCTGTAACCAGGCTCAGGTAATGGGATTAGATGATCCCCAGATGTGAGTTTGGGGGAGGAGAGGGAAGGAGAGACTAGTAATGGGAGGAAGTTGCTGACAGCAGAGCCCAGCTAAGGTCTTCCCAGCTGCAAAGGACTTTTCCAGACGACTGTGGGGCCATAGGAGGGGACTTTTCCTAGCGAAGCCTCTGGAACCTGAGATGGTGAGAAACCAGATCCTCAGAGGGGGCAGGAAGAGGGTGAGTGATTAATGAGGGAGATTAAGAGATTAAACCTGGGTTTTGGGCCTGGGGTGTGTGTGTGTCGCTCAGCTGTTTTATAGGCTTTCCCCCTACCTGAAATTGGAGCCCCCACCCCTGACAGTCTCCAGTGCTCTGTGATGTGAACCTCTTCCTCCCCCAGCCATGGTCCAACCCTCCCTGCCTTAGATCCATCCCAGAGCGATCCACAGACATAATCATTCACCGTTGCCCACCTCTCCACCCCTCTTGTTTTCCCCCTCCCAGCACTCTCAAGTAATCCTTCATGTCTCCCTCAGATTCTGCCCACTGTCCCTTTCAGACACCTGGGGCCCTCAGCTCCCTCCCCTTGTAGAGATCCCCACATTACGACTTTCACTCCCTCAGGAATGGGTCTCAATTCCCTAACAACGATGCTTTCTCATACCTTCCTTCATTACTCCCCTTCAGATTTCCATTCCTCATCCCTCCATCTTATCCACCTATTCTCTTTTCTTATCACCCCCACCTCTTCTCTCATTCCCTGACATCATATAAGTCTGTCCCAGATCAACCCCTCTTCTTGATACCAGATCTGCTCAATCTGTCTCCGGATTTCCCACCCCTCCCATTTCTCTGAGTTCTGTGAGTGCGTGGGAGCGACTGGGGGATCCTTAGAATAACTGCCTTCCAGCAGTGCACAGTGGAGGACAGACTCAGAGATGTGCTTGCCACCTTCAGACCTCCTGACCCCATCACGCCCCGCAATATCCCTTAACCAGCCTGACCGGAAGCACGAGTGCAGGGAGGAAACTCCGGGCCGAGGAGTGAGGGGCAGGGCATCTGTCTATCTTGCATACTTCTAGGGTTGTTTTCTCTTTCAGAGAACATTACTGCAGAATGAACTGCTTCATATATTGAAATTTTAGTTTTGTTACTTCTAAAGCCTCGTGTGAGTTCTTCCGGGCCCATTATGCTGGTTCACAGAACTCTGCTCAACCTCCTCAGTCTAGCATGTGCGAGCTAGCTGGGGGAAGAGCCAAATACTCATAGCCCCTCCCTCATTTACATACACATTGATACTCACTGTCCCAGGGAAATCCATTGTCTCTATCTCAACTCCTACCCCAGCCCTGGAATACACTGGCGGGCTGAGGAAGGGCTGAGGAATTGGTCTCCCTCTGTGCCAAAGGCGGGAGCAAATCATAGCACCTCCTTCCTTAGCTGAGTGTGGACAGAAGTAGCTAGATGAAAACGTGCGCCTTGGGCACCGGTGGGTGTGGTCCTGCAGGTAAGGATTGACGCCAATACCTGGAAGCTCCACGATGTCAAGGGCGCTCAGGAGAGGGCCGGCTGTACACCTGCTCAGTCGTGGAGCCCAAGAGAATCGGGCTTGATCGGCCCTAACTGGCACAGAGTGATACCTAAGTGACCCGGGGGATAGGGTCTGTGTGGGACAAGCCAGGGAGGGGGTAATGGGTCCACAGATTGCAGGAGAATGAGGCAAAGCCCGCAGCTGGCCTGCACCATCACTCAGGAGATGTATTGCTGCTTACAGACAAAAAGGTTAGGCTGGATTGGAGGCAGAGCAGGGCAGCTGCTCCACCCCAGATCCCAGCTTGAGCGCCTTTGGCTACTCCTTGCCAACAAGCCATATGTCCTCCAAACCCCCATCCCCAGGCTTGGTCCTTAGGTCTTGGGGTTTCGGGCAGCCTTATCTTCTGGCTGGACTTCTTGATGCCAAGCCCCAGACTACTCTCCAGGTCCTGCAGCTGCTTGCGCCACCAAAAGTCCCCAGAGGCATCTCTACTCTCCTTTCCCCTACTCTCCTTTCACCTCTTCCTCTGGAGTCACTTTTCAGAGATGCCCTTTCACACACTAAATGCCTTGAGAACAGCTTGAGTGTGGAGTGCTCTGATGGGCCCCAGACACCCCAGAAATTAAATTCAGGGAGAAGAGTGGGAAACTCTGGGAGTGACAGAATTAACATACAACCTTGAGATATATGCTGGTGTAAGAGACAGGCCCAGAGGTGGTAGAAGCCTGATTCTGGCTGAGAGGTTTCCTGGAGGTGACACTTAGGCCTTTAAAGATACTGAGTATGAGGGTAGAGGCATTTCAGGCATTAGGCCCAAAGACGTGGGAAGTTTTCGGAATCTTGGAGATGTGTATCCTACCCATGCCAGTGGCAATTTGATGTCCCTATCCCAGTTCCTGTTGCCTGCCCAGCACACTGGAGGGGCTGCCTTCAGTATACCCAACCCCAAGTCCTCTACCATCAGATCTTCATCCATGGAAGCTCAGAGCCTTCAGCCCTCACCAGGTATACACAAGGATCCCCTTGAATTCACAAAATCAGCTCTTAGCCAGCAGGTGATTTACACTTTAAACATGGGTTCTAGCAACATTTATGCCTGCTCCATCCTGCTTGTCCCAGACCCTTCATTTCCTAGATTTCACCTCTAGCCTCCTTGTTACTGTCCCAGTTGGGCAAGTTTCTGGCTATACCACTTAAAGGCCCAAAGAATAGGGACACTGGCTGGGTTTATTTCTGGAGCCCAGTGTTCAGGGCTGGGCTTAAATAGTCAAGGAGTGTTTACTGAATTACTCAGTGTACTGCTAACCTTGCAGCTTCCCTCTTGTTGGCTTTGCTCTCCTGGGCACCCTCTCTGCTCTACTCTCTTCTGCTCTACCCTCTCCCAAGCCCGGTTTCACCTAGTCCAAGTACTTGAAGGCCCGCTGAATTTTTTTTTTCTGAATCTTGTACAGACAGCCAGGCCTCCAACTCTATCCCCATCTGTGTTCCATGCCCCCCAATTTTTTTAGACTCCTCTCAATAGTGCAATTCTTTGGACTTTTCTTTAAAATATCATTCTTCTTCAGTCCTGCAGTGGCCACTATCCAACCCAATCCCTACTCTCAACACTCTTGAATTAGGACATCTCCACTCAGGCCTCCATCATATGTTGTAACATTCAAGGACAGTGAGAACTCCCCTCCAGAAAAACTTTTCTTCACCAAAAAAACAGGTGTGGGCGGTCTAGCTTCACTTAGCTCACCTTCTGAGTTTTACATGTGTAGGGTCCTCTACCCCTCTCCTTTGGTCATTCATTGAGGGACCTCCTTCTTGATGACATTCAGAAGATTTCTGAGGGAAGCAGTACACATGACAAAGCATGAGTGTATGACAGGACAAGAAGGAAAAAGAGATGCTTTTTTCAAGTTTTTATTTCAAAAAATAAAGCCGTAGTTAATTTCACATAAATATCTGGGGAGGGAAGGGGTAAGGGATGGGGCAGGGGCTTGGCCCCTACCTCCTCTTCTCTTTCACACTGTATTGTAAAAGCAAAGGGGATGGCTAAGGAGAAAACAAGCGGGAAGAAGTAGTCAGTGGGAGCGTTCTTACCCAAAAGGCCCCCTCAGCCCACCCCTGCCCTGGGGGCTGCCTTGGCTCAGGCTCACCTTGCCGAACCAGCGGGAGAGCCATATCTGCTTCATGGTCATGTGATCAGGGAGAACTTCATTGTCAAAAAGGAGCTGCACCTAGCAGGAAGAAGAGGGAACAGTTTTAGGAACTCTATTCTCCCACAGGTCAAGAATCTGGTCCACTCTAGACTCTGTCCCTCTTTTTGTAGCTTATTCCTCCTCCCCGCAAAAAACCTACTGTGAGAATACTCACATGCTGGGGATTTAGCATCAAGCGATGACATAGGACCCTTCGGAGATGGCGAACCTCAGCTCTAACAGAACATCGAACATATTTGTTCTAGGGGTAGGGAGGGAAGGGAACAGGACAAGGTGTATGAGGGAAGGGCCCCAGGGAGGTGAGTCTCTTTAGAGGGGCCCTCCCCTCAGCGTCTCTCACCTGCAGGATACTTTTATTCTTGTCTTTGCCAGAACTGGGGGGAAACAGATACAGGTTAGGGAGCCCTATTTTCCCCCATCCCCTATCCAGAGCCATGATATAGTCTCTTCAAAAGAACAGATACTCCTCACTGTTCATCCTCTCCCTAAGCTCCTCCCTGGCTCTGGGTCATTCATACTGTCACTTCAGATAGCCCAAGACCTAACCCCTCACCTCAGCCGCTCTAGGCACAGGCTCAGCTGCTCATCATAGCGATAGTAGTGGGCTTTAGAGTGGTCGAAGCTGCTGAAGGGGAGGCCAAGGTTGCTCAGGGCTGGCTCTGAGAAAGAGTAATGATGAGGGTGGCACAAGTTCCATGCTCCTTTTTCCCCAGGGAACAGGAGAAATGCTTTGGGGGGCTTTACCTTACCCTCCTGCTGCTAAAGGACATACCTTCCCCGCTGGGCTGGGTGACTCGGTCCAACCCTCGGGACTGGTAGAATTCTCGAATACGTTTCTCTTCACCTAGAAGGAAGTATGGGAAATAAAACATTAGCTCTTCCTCTCTTTGTCCTTCTGGCTGTCAAACTCTTTAGCTACATGGTCCACCAAAGCCCTTGTCACTTCAAGCTGCCACCCAGCATCAGTCCTCTAGAGGGCCCGCAAAGTCAGGTTGGTCACTCACTGTCTTGCAAGCCAGGCACTAGCTTGTACACGATGTCCTGCATGACCCGGTCCAGTTTGAGGTTGAGCAGTGGCTGTGTCTCATGGATCTTGATGTTGCACATGGGGCAATACTTGCTGGTTTGGAGATACTTCACAATACAACTCTTGCAGACTGAAGGAAAAGAAAGAAACTCTGGGAATGGGATTCGTGGGCTGGATGGGGTTCCTGGGTGGTTGGGACAGGCAGCCCAGAGGCTGACAGCCAGCTTGGTGGGGACTAGGACCTGGAAGAACCGGTGTCCAGAGCACTCACAAGTATGAAGACACTCTGTGATGGTGGTGGCATCCACGAAGTAGCCAGCGCACAGGCAGCAAACGATGTGCTCATTCAGGTCTTTGATCTTTACTCGGACCTCCTCCTGCGGACAGACCCTCCACCGATCACCATCCCCAACCCTTGAGCCTTCCCAGCTTGGGAGTCGCCTCTTCCATCAGACCCCACGGCCAAGCCCCGCTCCCTGCGCAATCAGCCAAAGATTAGTTCCCAGGAGTTGACACTCTCCCTCTGCCCAGCAGAGGGCTCCGCGCACAGCGGGGGCTCCCTTCACGTGGACTCGCCCGACTTTCCTTTCCCTGGGGAGACTACACGACGTGGGCGGCACAATGCGCAAGCGTCTTAGCCCCGAGTTTGGCAACGCGATCACAATCACGCAGGCGCATTGAGCCCCCTGTCATTGCGCAGGCGCACTGGGCGCCCGGCCAGCCACCGCCTGTCCTCTATGCGGCCCCAGTTCGCACCGCTAGCCGACCACGGCAGTAACCCTGCCGCCCCTGCACCTCGTTCCGTAGCGGGTCCATCTTGTACACTGACTGGAGCTGGTTCCGAAGCCTCATTGCGATCGCAATCTGGCCCCCCTGAGGAGACGCCATCTTAAAGGCTGATCCCGGCCTGCCACTTCCGGTGCCGCCTGCGGGGCGGGACTTGTCGCCCAGCAACGAGGGCTCAGGTCTTTTTGGATTCGCTGACCCTCTATGGCCCCGCCCAAGTCCCTTTCTCCCCGTGTGCTCACCTGAGCCCCACTGGCCCCTCCCGCTCCTCAATCTGTAATTAGGAAGTGGTGGAGGGGGGGGGTCGTAGGAAGGGGTCCGATCTTATTGACCTCTTATAGTCATAATAATAATAGACCTGCTGGACCTCGGGACTAACTTTTGGAACCTGCAAAAGACTGCCCCCTCTTACCCCAAAAGGCCCGGGGGTCTCTGCTCGTCGCAGCTCAGGGTCGTCTAGCTCCTGTGACAACTACCCTGCCAAAGAAGCCCCTCCGGGGCCCTCTCTTCATGTCGCCTCCTTCTGCTGACGCTACCGCATTACTGAGCTTCATCCCGATGGCGGGCCTTCTCCCACCTCTACAGCAGGAGTTTCTCGGGGCTCTGCGGAGTCTTGGGGAGAGTGGCGGGGAGGGAGGGCCCCCAGGGGACTTGATAGTGCTCTTACAACCGCCCCCCCATCCTCCCCCTGCCGCCGGGAATGAGGGGGGGCAGGCCGTGGTTAATGATGATGATTCAATCATCGGCGCCTGCGGAGGCCTGGGACAGATTAATGCAGAGCAGATGCGAAGGAGGAGGGGAGGACGACTAGGACACTACCGCACACCGACACGCTGAGGCAGTGAGCCGCCGCAATAGCACAAACTCAGCCCCGTATTTGGGGAGGATGCCGCCCCCCACCCCCATCCTGAGTTTGTACACCTCTGTCTCTAAGTACTTACAGTACGATTAAAAAAGAAAAGGATAAATTTACTGTGAAATGTTAACACCAAGTGCAATTGAAGATTCAGGAAGGGAAAGATCCCAATGGAGACCCCAAAAGGCTTTCTGAAGAAAGTGGAAGTTTGGGCACAATTTAGAGGATGTGTGTGTCTGCGGGGGCGGGGGACGTTTAAGAAGTGTGGTAGAAATAGAAAAGAAAGGCAGAATGGAGGAGAGTTACCAGAGAGGGACAGGAAGGAGGCCAAGGTGTGGATTTGACAGTAATGGTAGAAATAGGACTTCTAGACTGCAAGCAATAGGGAGCTAGCAGACTTGAAGAGAGTTACCCTACAAAAGAAACATTTTTGTTCATTTGTCTTCAAACTGAATTGAACTGGATAAATGGCAAGAAGTAATGAGATTAGTTATTTTTAAATCAGCTACTTCTCACTGCAGTCACTGCTTACCTCCCTGGTCCAAGATGTCGTCATTTCTCCTCTGGATTGTGTCTTGCCAGCTTTTCTTGCTGCCATCATTGCCCCTCTTTAACTTATTCTCAACATAGCAGCTCAGAGTGATTCTGGTAAAACATGAATAAAAAGGATACAAGGAAAGTTTTTTGAGTTGATGGATATGTTTATTATCTTGATTGATGGTTTCATGGGTGTATACATATGTCAAACATCAAATCATACACTTTAAATATGTGCAGTTTAGTATATGTTAGTTTTACCTTAAGAAAAATGTAAGAATCTTACTTTTCTGTTCAAAACCTTCCAATAGTTTCTAAAATCTTCTAATAGCTTCTCTTTGCAATCAGAATAAAAGGCAAAGTCCTTACAATAGTTTTCAAGACCTTACATGATCTCTTGCAGCCATTCAGTCTCTCTACTCCTACTGTGTCCCCAACTTGAAATTCTGAGATATCCAAATGAATCCCTTCTTCCTTCAGGTCTTTACTCCACCAGGCCTTCAGTGATCATTCTAAATAAATCACAACTCCCTTTTCAACACTTCTGCTGCTTCTTTGCTTTATTTTATTTCTTAGCATTTATTATTATTTAATATATCATATATTTTACACCTGCTTTTCTCACTAAAATGTAAGCTGCACAGTAGCAGGGATTTTGTTATT
Organism: Macroglossus sobrinus; assembly: GCA_004027375.1. Taxonomy (NCBI): domain Eukaryota; kingdom Metazoa; phylum Chordata; class Mammalia; order Chiroptera; family Pteropodidae; genus Macroglossus; species Macroglossus sobrinus. The sequence continues at coordinate 87,696 of PVKZ01003112.1, forward strand.
GTATTTATATAGCTGTATCTCCAGTGCTAGGCACAGAGTAGGTGTTCAATCAAAATTTTCTGAATGAACAAATAAATAAAGGTATGTGGTTGTGGTGATAGCCTAGATTAGGCTTTTATTAGTGAAAATGGAAGGGAACAGCTGTGTGAGAAACATTTCAAAGGAAAGTATAATAGGAGGAAGTGAAAAAGGAGCTTGGGAGGAAGTGAATAAGGAGCTTGAGAGGAAGCAAATAAGCCTGTCCTCTAGCCTTTTGGACATAAGGTGGCTGCAGCAAAGGTAGGTGTAGGTAGCCAGAAGGCTAGAATGGGGCTCGAGCACAAGTGTCAGAACCAGGGATAGAGGTCCCAAGAGTTTTCTGGGTGGATGTAATAGATGGGACTATTGGATAAAACCTGAGCAGATAGAGAAATCTAAAGCCTGAGCTCAGAAGAATGCTCACAGTCTTCAGTGGAAGAAGAAAAGTCAGTGAAGAAAAAACAAGCACTGACTATGAAAATCCAAAGATGAAGAATAAGACAATATTATAGAAGCTAAAAGAAGGGACATTTCAAGAAATAGTTGGTGATCAACAAAGTAAAACATGTCAGAGAGTCCTGGATAATGAACACTGGACACTGAAGCACTCTGAGAAAATGTCTATATAGTGAAAGCCAGTTTGCAGTGGGTTAAAAGAATAAGGAGGAAATGGAGACAGTGGATGTGGGCACTATAAGGGAAAAAGACAATTTCTCTCGAAGAGTCAGGCAAAAACTTTGTCTAGATAATGGAGATCTAATATAGTCGGGGGTAGGAAGGACTATGTTAATGAGAGAAATGATGACACAGGAGTGGGAACCAGGAGGGGAGGACACTGTGCCAACAGCAGGAAGGAAAGGCACAGAAGCACAGGCTGGGAACATGGCCTCTTTTTGTGAAGCTGCAGGCTTGAAACTTGAAAACTTTAAGAGTCAGAAGGCCACATGTACAGTATATGAAAGGGATTCAAAGCAGTGTGTATAGGAGGTATGGGTACTGACCTCAGAGACTCCATCTTCAACATAAACTAGCAGGAACCATGCTTTTCAGAGATTTAGGGAAGCAGCAAGATGAAGGCAAGCAGACAAATTTCTAAGACTGTGGCAAACAGAACTGGATATCCTTTGTTCCTGAAGTGGGGCACTGAAATATTTTAACTCCCTAGAAGATTTGTATATACTATTGGTTTGTGGCCATTCTCCTCAAAAGACAACTTAGGCAATCCTGGGTGGCAATGCCATCTTTGCTGACCTCAAAAGTCAAGATGTCCAGTAAGCAGGTATACAGGTCTTCATAATGCTACCTTGTTCTCCTTCATCGATTCACTCATTGATTCATTTGGGAAGGATTTATTCAGCTTATTTTGAGACACATAGTTGCCCACCCTCTCCACAGAGGCCCACTTGAAACTTGAAAAAGGGAAAAGAGATTGAACGACTCCTAATCTGCATGCCAGTACCCTTCGGATGTTTTATTTACTCTGCTGTTTTCCCTAGGCTTCCTGTTCACATCTAGGGGATCCAGCCGCTGCTGTCTCTGAAGGTTTTGCCTGAACAGCAGAGTGGTAGCTCCAGCTCTCTACTGCTGTAAAAGGGTGCTTGGGCTTCAGTAAAGGGTTAGGGGAGGTGATAATGTCTGTCTTCACCAAGATAAAAACACTACTACCAAACTTGCAGGAGACCCCCCCTCCCCACTGCTTTCAGAAGGGGCTGTTGATAAGGTAGGGGAAGAGCTGTTAAAATGGAGATAGAAGCGGACAAAGTTGGGGGAGGATATCACATAGTAATGTCCACTGCTTCCTTCCTCCATGGTCAATCCCTTCAGACAGGTTTCTGAGAACACTGAGGAGCTGGTGGCTTTGGGTGGGGAGAGAGCTCACTCCTTTTTTTCTTTTCTTTATCTTCCTGCCCAGATGCCCAAATATCATTCCTGTCTCTGGAGAGAAAAGACCCCTTACTCTGCCCCAGGCACCAGGCTGCAAGCCCATCTGCTGGGGAAAAAGGAGGGGGCAGACTTTTCCCCAGAAGACTAGAAAATCAACTGGAAGATCCATGCTCCCAGGGAGACACATCTACTAGACTTAGAAGGCATGGTGGCTCCCATGGGTAACAGGTAGCCTGGGTTCAGCACCCAGTAGGCTGGGGTTGGGGGTCTAGGGCTGACATAGCTGTGTGGGGTCCTTTGGCCACCTTGTGTCCAAAGCAGGCCTAGCTGCTCATCAGTGCCAACCCTCCATGCGATGGTTGAAACATCCCCCTCCCTGAGCCCAGTCTCACCGGCTCGCAGGCGCCAGGGCCCCCCCCCCAGGCCGGGACGGGCCGGGGAAGGTAATGTAATTCCGACCCAGCTAACCCGATTATGACGGCCTGCACCGGGCTGGGCGGCGGCAGGGGCGGGTCTAAGGCGCAGGGGCCCTCCAGGCCAGGGGTCCCATCCCGGGGAAGGACGCAGAATTCACACTCTCCTAGCTATTCCCAGCTCCTAGGTCCTAGGCCAGAGGTCACAAGGTCACAAAGCGGCTTCGGTCTTTCCCCCACCTCCCTTCTCTGACACACTCCAGGCACAGTTTCTTGGGCTTGGGTGGGGTCAAGTTCTATAGGAAATAAGGCGGCTGGGATTCTCCGAGGCTTTAGGGAGGTCTCACGTGTGGTCTGTGGTAATTCGTCCTCCCGCTTTTGAGCAGGGGAGTGTGTGAGAATAGACATCCTAAGAGCAGAGTGGAGGGGAGGAATCCCGCGATAGTGGTTCTCAGTTTTGGGGAAAACCCCAGCCCCAAGCTCCCACCGGTCTGGGTTGACCAGAATTGAGCCGCGGGTCTGCTTTGTACCGATTTCAGAAAATCGAAATTGTAGGAAACACAGGGCAATTATTGGCTCTCCTGGAAGGAGCTAGGGGTCTTGCGGGAGAAGCCAGGAGGTGCACCAAGACATTGGCCCAGAGTGGTTGTTCCCCGCCCTAGCCCACCGGACGCCCTGCCACCGCCTTCCCACACCTGTCCTTTTCCCGGGCCTCCAACTCGCCGGCACAATTCCCCAGCCGCTTCCCATTGAATCCAGGAAGCCACAACGAGATTTGGTCTTCGAGGGCACTCAGGCGGGGCCCACAACGAATCCGGGAGTTGGCTGGCAGGACCGATCGGGAGGCGAAGAGTGGGGGCTGTGGGAGGAGGTACCCGCTAGAAAGCCGGTGATGCTGAGGAACCCCAAAGGCGGAGGCCCACGAGGATGGAGTTGCGGTGCGCATCTCGGCTGACTCAGCGCATAGCGGCCCAAGCTCTGGCCCCTCCCGCTCTAAGTCTGGTTTCTAATACCCTCGCCAGCCTCCACCCCACCCCACCATACCCCCTCCACCCCTTCCCCGTACTTGGCGCAAACAGCAAACAGGCGTCTCTTCCCCTTTAACATGCCGGGCCCCGCCCCTGCCCTACCCCCAGCCCCCACTGCCCACCCAAGGCTGATCTGTCAGTCACTGCCCCAGCCAGAGCCAGCCAGCACTCTCCACCCCAGACTCAGCAGAGGCTCCCGCAGCCCAGCATCCATTTGATCTTCTGAGCTAGAAAGGGCGCTCCTGGGGCCCTGGCCCGTTGCGCTCGCCTGGGATGCGAGTCCCTGCACCGACGCCCCGCAAAGGCCGGCATGGGCGCGGCTACTCCCCGTGCACAGGGATGAAGCTGTCCTGGGGGCCCCGGCGCCCCGCATCGGCCAACCCCGCGAGACCCTGAGGCCGCCACCCCGAGTTCTGTGCTGCTGGGCTCCCAGAGTTGTCTGGGGTGCCCTCTCCAACCGGCGAACCTCCTGCGGTTCTTCTTGACCCGGACCCATGGAACCGGCGGTGCTGGCCTCGCACAACCTGCAGCACCATGAGCCAATCAGCTTCGGCATTGATCAGATCCTGAGCTGCCCCGAGCCCCCCGGGAACGCTCTAGGCCCGGGTCGCGCGAGCCAGGCCCATGGAGAGAGTGCGGCGTTCTCGGGTGGATTTCACGGAGCCTCAAGCTACGGCCCCGCCGGCTCGCTGGGCCCGCTACCCAGCAGCTCCAGCGTGGGCCCAGGCGGCGTGATCCGCGTCCCGGCGCACCGCCCGCTGCCAGTGTCGCCTCCCGGGGGAGGTGCGCCTGCAGTGCCTGGCCCCTCCGGCTTAGGCGGCGCCGGGGGCCTAGGAGGACTCACCTTCCCTTGGATGGACAGCGGCCGCCGCTTTGCCAAGGACCGGCTCACGGGTGAGGTTGCCCAACCCCTCCAGCATCATGCCTCACACCGATCCTGTTTCCTTATCTCTGATCCTTCAAATCTAACTCCTAGTCCCCTTCATACCCCTCCCCCCGCCCAGGACATCCCAGGGGATCCTCTACCAAAGTGTATCTTGGTCCTGCTCCTGAGAGGCGGTGGGGAGGGAGCTGCCGTCGATGCCCGCGCCCTCCTCTGCAGTCCACTGTCAACACCGCGGGGAGGGCATGGTGAAGTACGGGGACAATTCTCTCTCACCCGAGAGGGAGGGCTGTTTTTTTTTTTTTTTTTTTTTTTGTCTAGAGGCCTCTACTGATGCGGGGCCGAGCTTGGGGCCCCGGTAAGGACCGGACGCCAGAGCTCTGCGGCTTGGGCAGCCGCGCTCTCATCTCAGGAACATCTCGGGCTGCCCTGCAAACCCTGCCCTGCTCTTTCTTCCGCCCTGCAGCTGCGCTCTCGCCCTTCTCTGGGACGCGCCGCATCGGCCACCCCTACCAAAACCGGACCCCACCAAAGCGTAAGAAGCCGCGCACATCCTTCTCCCGCTCACAGGTGCTGGAGCTGGAGAGGCGCTTCCTGCGCCAGAAGTATCTGGCCTCAGCTGAGAGGGCGGCGCTGGCCAAGGCCCTGCGCATGACCGACGCTCAGGTCAAAACGTGGTTCCAGAACCGGCGCACCAAGTGGCGGTGAGGGACCGCAGGCTGGGCCCAATGGTGGTGAGGCTCGGGGCGGGGAGGGACCATGGGCTGGGCCAAGTGGCCGCGAGAAATGGGACGGGCGAGGGCCGCCTTCACTGACCCCCATCTCCGCCCGCCCAGGCGCCAGACGGCGGAGGAACGCGAGGCGGAGCGGCACCGTGCGGGCCGGCTGCTCCTGCACCTGCAGCAGGACGCACTACCACGGCCGCTGCGGCCACCGCTGCCCCCAGACCCGCTCTGCCTGCACAACTCGTCGCTCTTCGCGCTGCAGAACCTGCAGCCCTGGGCCGAGGACAACAAAGTGGCTTCTGTGTCTGGTCTCGCCTCGGTGGTGTGAGAGACCCTGCCCCACCGGCCGAGTGTTTCTCCGGCCCCAGGCGCTGCGAGGAGCGCGTGGCCAAGGACTGTGAGGCGCGCGGCTGCCCTCACTTTGGCAGCGCAATGCTTGAAGAGCCAGCCTTGAGGCTCCAGTCTACGGCTCCTCCTCAACTGCGGGCTCCTGGGCCGGGCCAGCGTGGCACACTTGCCCGGCACGTTCAGAAGCAGCCTTTCCCGCGGTTTTTCACTTGGATTGTCTCATGGCTGACAGAATCTCAGGCGGCGAGGGGGCGGGACCTGCAATACGGCAGCCAATGAGGTGCGGGGATGGGGGCGGGCTGGCCAATGGAATCTGCTGTTTTGAGGGACTAAGGAGAATTAAGCGGGTGGATTGGAACTGTGGTTCTGCTGAGCCGCAGCAGGTAAAAGGCGCTGCTGAGATGAGGCAACCCCCACTAGCCGGGACGGTACCAAAGGTGTGAAGGAAGGAAAGAAGATGCCATCGACAGCAGAGTAATGAAAAAGTTCCTGTAGAGCGAGTCTGTGACAGGAACCAAAGGGTTACCGACGTTGGGCATCTCATCCTTCTACTGTAAAATAATCGCTAAGGATTCCTTCCTATGAGCCTCATGTTGTCTCTGTGTGTTCAACCTTCTGACTACGTTCTCCCACCTGAGCCTCCCAATGCACTTAGGCGGCAGGGTAGACGGATACACTTCTTTTTCATCTTTCACCCAATGAAAATCTAGGAACACAAATCCCGTAGGGACAGAGAAGAGAGGGGAGGAAGCAGTGGATAAAGTTAATGGGCCCAGTGGAGTTAGGGTGAGTAGAACTTGGCAAATAATTAGGAAGTGATAGACCTAAGAAGAATCAAAGATAATCCCAAGGTTGGAAATGTAGAGGACCAGGAAGATAGGAACAAGATTAATTTTGCAGGCCAAACTAAATGCTAGACCTTGAGAGAATACATTCTGGAAAAGTGCCTTTGGGGGAGGTTAGTTGACGTCCACATAGAGGTGGAATAGATAGAATGATGAAAACAGAATCTCTAAGGGAGGAAATTCTGAAGAGAAAAGCAGAGTTATAAGGATTAAATATTTTTTCCCCCACCAAATTCTACAAACACACTTACAATGTGCAAGATGATGGAAGATATCTAAGTTATTAGTCCAGGGAGGAAAAGGGAAAGGAGTACTGTGGAAAGAAAAGAAAGCATGATGTTCCTGAAGTTGCTAGAAAGACTTTAGCTTGTGGTTGGGCCAGAGATTGCTGGAAAGCTTGTTGATGGAAAATTTCAGACTTTGGGGATGGTTGGAATAGCCTTGAAGTTTGAGAAGGACTTAAGTTGTATGAAGATGAAAAGAAAGATTTTGTCTGCTTCCTAAAGCACCCCCATTCTTCCTCCCCTAGAAGCAGGAGCAGGGTGATAGAGGGAAGTGAGCTTTAGGTAAGGTCGCAGGCCATCTGTATTCAAACTACTCATGTTCTGTGTTAGTGACAGCTAGGTCAGCCACATCACAAAGATTTGACCAGAGGTGGGGACCAGGCAAAGGGATATTGCTGGAGGTGCCGGCCATGATTCTTTGATATTGTATCATCTCTAACTCATGAATGTTGTATATGCTGCTGAAAAACTAAACTCAAATTTGGTACCATAGAAAAAGGACTTTAATATCCCAAAAGAGAACACAAGTATAGGTTTGGCTTAAGTTGGGGATACAGGGCCATCTCAGTCCCTCTTCAATAAATAGAAGAAGGCTTAGGAAAGGTTCCTACTTTATGTAGACTGTGGTTTACCCAAGTCTCTCCATTCTAAGATCCCATTTTTTGAGGCTCAAGTTCCAAGATTTATATTTGACCCTAACCTTTGGGCTTCTAAATCTGGCTAGCTGCCTTGGTGCTAGACTGAGAGAAGATCTAATGTGATGAGACGAGCTCTGCTCCATTCCTTAGACAGGTCACTGCAGGACACAGGCATCTCCAAGTTCTTGGGTAGATGAGGACTCACTTTCTGTTGAAGAAGCTGCCATTTCTTCCCTAAGTTGGTTCAGGAAGTCTCTGCTCACTGGGGTGCAGGTTACTCAGGAAGTATGGAGGGGCCAATTCCACCAGCCTGATACAGAGAGTAATAATTAGATGATTTCTGTATCCTCCCTCATAATGCAGATTTTTAAACTTCTCAGTACCCCTTCCACAAACTCTTCTCAATTCATGTTACTACAAACCAGTAGGATCTCCTCTTCTTCTTAAGACTAACTCTCCAGTCATAATTTTGGCCTAGGAATGGTCAGTATAGAAGGGGTGTCAGGGAACTCCCATCTGTGGTTGAATCTCAGAAACAATGGAAAGGCAGTTGTCTTTGGGATGGAGAAACTGTGGTAAAGCACCCATGGTGGGGGTCTGGCTGGAGCCCAGTGGCTTCAGTAGCAGCAGTATGGGGAGAGCTGGGCCACATGCTTATGGGTTAGGAGCAGGTAATTTCCAGTCCTATCTATGTCTTGGGCCACCTCATTGAAAGGCAAAAATATTGAAGGAGTAAGTGAGAGTGAAGAGGCAGACAGCAGAAAAAAGTAAAGGGGGCTGAGAAAGAATTAGTAAGGGTGGTGAAAGTATTAAAAGTAAAGCATTACCTCTAGATGTTATAGTCCCTACCATACCATATGGCATTTTCCATAGTCCTTGTACCCCAAAACCTCAAAGGAAAAGTTTTTCCTGGTTCTAAAGAATCTTTTGAATGGCCACCTGGACCCCAATTTCAGAGGTAACATACCAGTCTTTGGTTCCTCTACCTTCTGCTCCTTTTGTGATCACAACTCTTTCCCCTAACCTTAAGGAAGTAGCCAGACAGCAATGCTTTCTGAAGGTCTCTGCGATTCTTCTCAGAGCCAAAGGCTGGTTGGGACAAGGGAAGTTCAATTCGTTGCATGAGTTCTAGGAGTTCTCCTCGAAGTTTTTGGGCTTGGCACAGTGCTGCCCAATTTAGACCCCGAGCCTGGCGCCAAGCCTTGTCTGTTCCACCTAGGAAAAGGACCAGGTACAACTTAAGTCCTTGAGATACCTGAAAGAACCCAATTCTTGGCCAAAGGGCCTCCTCTTCCTGGACATAGACATCTGTCAGCTGGTTGCACACCACTTCCCACCTTTTTGAAAATCTAGGATTCTATTAGAGGGTGCAGAGTGGGCCACTCACTCTGTATAAAGGCTTCATACACCTGGATCAGAGAGCTGTGATCACCATCCGCATGTTCCAGGGCCCAACGTAAGGCAGCTTCTTTTGCACAGAGTGGAGGATAGGTAAACCCGGGGGCAGCTGGAAGCAGAAAGTTGTTTTGAAGAATGAGAAAGGATAGCAATACAGGTGGAATTGTGAAAAGGTAGAAGTGTCACTTCAGAAACTTTATTCAAAAGACATTGATAACTTTTAGGTGCTATGTATTTTATCAGACATTAAAGAGAAACGAATAAAAGACAGTCTTTACCTTCAAGGAGCTTGGAGTCTGGTAGGAGAGATAGGCAAACTTGATGAGCATGATAAGAATTAGCTCAGTGGAGTAGGGGAGAGAGAGAATTCTGGACTATGGGAACATCGAGGCACAGAGGTTAGTAGCATGCCATGTTTGAAGAACTGCAAGTGCCTACTATGTGTGGAGGGAATGGCATGTGTGGCAGAGTAACAGGAGATGAAGCTAAGGCTAAGTCATGAGAGGCTGCATGTACTGTGCAAATGGTTTACATTCTGTCTGGAAGGTAAAGAAAGGCTGTTGAAGAAGAGTTTTTAAGTAAGATAGTCTATGTGTTTGATGAAGTTTACATGACTAGTTAGGAGGCTACTAACTAGGAATCTAGCTAAGCAGTGATGGGATTTAACATGAACACTGACAGTGAGTTTGGAGAAGAGCAGATGAATTAGAAAATAACATTTAGAAGATAAAAATGAAAGAACCTGAATAAAGATTAATCTAGAATGATAGTTATGGAGCTGCAGAGACGATGGTATGATTTTGTGGTGGTGATGTTAAGAAGGTCATTTAAGGAAGTGCTCAAGTTCAGTTCTAGGTTGAAGTACTGTTGACAATTCTGGTAGAAATGTCCATCATGAGTTGGATATCTAAATCTAAGATTCAAAAGAATGGTCTTGGCAAAGAGATACAAGGTTTGGAAATTTTAAGTATGAAGGTGGCCCTTCAGAACATCAGTGTAAATGAACTTGCTTGGAGAGTTTAGGGAATGGGAAGACAAAAGGAGCAAGGACAGAACCCTGAGGTCCAACTTATAGTGGACGAACAGAGGATGAAAAGCCCAAAGAAGAGATTAAGGTAATGGTCACTGAGGTAGGATGAAAACCATGAGCAGTCACGGAGGTGTAGAGCAGGCAGTTTCAAGGTATGAGTGGTTGGTATTCTCAAGTGTCAAAAGGTCATGGATGTGGCCCAAAAGTGTTTGCTAGATTAGATGTTTGGGAGGTCACTGGTGAGCTGAAGTCTGTCTCAGTGCTGTGGTGGGTCTGAAGGTAGAATGGTGGGTGAGGAACACACTAGATGGACTTGGACAGATTATACTGTATAGTTGAAAGGGAGGATAGGGTTGAGGAAGAAAGGTGTGGAGTTTTAATAATAGGATTTAAGTATGTTGAAAGGCAAGAACCAGCAGAAGGAAAAGGCTAAAGAGGCACAAGAGGGATAACTGATTAAGCCTGGTTCTGTAGGCACTGTGCAGGGTGGAAACTGGAGCACAGGGGAAAGGGCTATCTTTTTAGAGCACAAAAACACCAAGGGGAAGGACTTAAGTAGCTGAAAGAGCCAGGGAGAGAGTTGAGTTATACCAGTAAGCATGGCAGCGAGGGTGAGCATTTCATCCACACAGTCAAACTTGCATGAGGCCAGCAGGGTTTTGGCCAGTTCAGGGGTCAGAGGGAACTCTGATAGGATGACACCCAGGTCTGACAGGTCCCCATCATCATCCAGGGCTGCCAGATAGTCTAAGTCTTCCAGGGCCTGCATTAGTGCTTCTGGAGCTGGTGAGGAAACAGGGCTTACAGGGCAGGGAGTCTCAGAGCTTCGTGGTCAGATTTTGTGGGCAGCATTTGGGCAGGAGGGGTGTTCACCAGGCCAGTCCAGGAATTGACATTTCCCTGGCTCTGCAATCTGTCTCCTCTTTAGCAGTAACACCAGGGGGCTCAGATTCTCCTCACACACCCTGGGTTGGGGCAGTGGGGGAGCCCCTAGTTCTTGGAATGACTTAGGATACAGGCAGAGGCAGGATACTGAGGGGAGAAAGACCTGGGAGAGAAGAGCACTGTAGATTTCTCAGGGCTTACGTGTCGGCAATTCTTTTCACGTTTAATCTTAGTGAGGGCAAAGGCTCTTACCTGGAGGGGCCCCTCTTTCCCACAGTTGTTTTGCCTCTGCCTGACACTTGCTGATTGGCCTTGGCACTTGCGATTCTGCTTGGATCTGAGGATTGTACACCTGTCACCGCCCTCCAACCAAGGTCAAGACAGATCAGAATGGGTCATTCATATCTTTAGTCCTCACACCCCCTCATCTCTGTCACTCACACTTCGCAGCTCCAGTCCTGAGTCAATGACATGTCGGATGGACAGGAGGGAGACGGAGAAATCAGCCAGCCAGTGAGTGATGACAACCTTTCGGGCACCTGAATTTATGTTCTCATACACAGCCTGAACAGCTTGACTGTGGCCTGGGTGAAGGGGCAGCACCTGTGGTGGAGGTCCTTGGAGAGCCAAGGTCTCCACCTCCTTGGTCAAGGATTCACAGCACAGGTAATTTCCTGAGAAGAGGGGTGGGGCATTAGGGCCGTTCTCACCTTTTGGGTTACAGACCCCCTTGAAAATCTGATGAAAACTATGGCCTTTCACTCTGAAAAAGTGCACATACTCATAAAGTTGCAGCATGTTATACTTTCAGGAATTCACTAGAACAAATCTCTTCATTAGATGGAATAAAAAAAGAGGGTGGTAGTCCATTTTATCCTGAAATTCTTTAGTTTTTCCTCAGTACCCCAACAGAGAGTAAATACAACTCCAGTTCTCCTAACAAGCAGTGCTCCCATTCCCTGCAGACGGAAAGGCAGCATAAGGAGCACCTCTTTTGCAGCTTGTTTTTTTTTTTTTTTTTTTTTTTTTTTAACCTCCTCACTAGGCAAGTATACCAGCACATCTCCTGGAGCCTCTTTCCGACACACTTCAAGCACAGCTTGGCAGGCAGCTTCCACTCTATCAGTAGGGACAGTGTCCCTATAAATGAGAATGGGATACCTGCCAGGCCCTCTGGGTACATGTATAATAGGAGGATTGCCCCAGAAGGCTTGGAGCTTGGGTTCAAGGGCTGGGTCAATAACCACAACCACTCTGGGGTCGTCTGGAAGGTTTCCCAGCTTGGCATTTCGTAGCAGCCCCTGGAGCAAATCTGAGGCCACTGACCGCTCCTGAGCCTCATCCAGCACCAACACATCCCAGGATCCAGTACCCTGAGTTGAGGCCACCTCCTGAAGAAGCAGCCTGTCCCAGCAAAACCTGTTGACATTGGTAATGGGCAGAGGAGTCAGTGTGGACCAGTGTGGACATTGACCATCCCATAAATCCTGGGGAGCTTCTCCCTGGGGGGCCTAGATTTTGATAATGAAGGTCAGAAAAAGACCCTGTGACTGGATTCCTGTGGATAAGTGACCCACAACCTCACTTTGTTCACAAGCTGTAATCCAGCTGGGAAAGTGAGACTTTTCATGATGAGGGTGAGGATGAATGTCTGAGGTCTAGGTTGGGGTTAAAGGGCTTAATTCAGCCTTACATAATGCATTTCAAGGGTGACCTGGGCTGAGGTAAGATATGGTAAAATGGCAGAGGACTGGGCTTGTTTTCTGCTAGGTGAGGAGAATTAGAATTAAGTCAGGCCTGCAGACCTCACCTGAGCAGGGTGTGAGGCCCAGTGCAGTCCTCCTGGGGGATGCTGTACCCAATCTCATGACCCACGGTCAGGTCCATCTCATCAGCAACATGCAGGGCTAGGCTCAGGGCTGCCAGAGGGTAGGGCTGAGTGACAGTTATCCGGCCCTTCTGGAACCCTTGGCCAGCACAAACTCTACACACCACTGAGGGATCTGAGGTAGGAATAGGAAAGGACAACCAGTCACAAGGCACAGGACTTTAGTCAGAAGTGCTAGGGTAACTATGATCAGTTTAATCTCTTCTTATTTGGGGGAGTGCCCTGGTCCTTCACCACCCTGGGGCCAGCCTAGCTATATACTCCCTTTGCCCACCTCCTCCATAACCCCTGGCAGCCCAATCCACCCCTGCCCAGCTCCTCCCTTTTTCCATTCTCAGAATCTCCCCACACCTGGGTGCTCTTGCCAGAGCCAGGCTCTCCAGACACCAGCACCACTCCACTGGGGCTACTTTCCAATTGCTCCAAGAAGATAAAGTGAGCAGCCCAGATGGGCAAGGCTCAGCGCTGCCCAAGCAGCTCATAGTGGGAAGAGAAGGTGAGCCCATCAAAAGCATTCACAGCCAGTTCAGACTCCCCAGGGCTCAGGCCAGACTCTTCTGCCAGCCTAAGAAGCTGAGACGCCATGGTGGCTGACTGGCAGGACCTACAGATGTCAGGGCAGTCATTAATACCTTGTATCATCTTCCCACCTCAGCCCTGATTGTACCTTCAGCTGATAATGCACTAGGGTCCATCATCCCAGAACTTCTCGCCTTCCAGCAAACAGTGGAGACTTGAGTCTCCAAGTAAGGGATTATCAAAAGTGGACTGTTACCCTGTAGCCAGGTAGTAAAAATCCTGCACAGGGGTCTCCTGGGGAAGCAGGAATTATGAGACCTGTGGGAAGGTCTGGGGGTGGGAAAAGATAAAGAATAAGAGGAGGGGACAGGAATTGGGGAGCAGGGCCACAAGGATCCTGGATTCAAGCCGGCTTGCAGCTCTGAGACGTGTCAGGATGGCAGCCGGTTCAACCCACCTGGCCAGTTACTACTAACCTTGAATAGCTTGAAGTACAAAGGTAAGTTCTGGCTCTATCCTGGGGCTGGGCTCAAACATAATCCTTAAGACTGGTTTTGGGGTGGAGCCATTTGCTCCACCTTATCTAACCTAGTTAGGAACCTATGGAAAAAAGGCTCCAACCACCACACTGAGCATGTGTGAACTCTATAGACACCATGTAGTATGAAAAGCATCCTGGGACTTGTAGTTTTACAGCTGTTTCTTCACAAAGAAACTGCTGGTGAATAGCCCAGCTAGGTCCAGTTGCTTCGTCTTCAGTTCAATTAATATTTCCTAATAATCACTCATCTCTTAACACAAGGAGGTGATTTCAGACAGTTCCATTCTGACTGCCCCTGATAAACCTATAAGGAGGATCTCATCCCCAATCCCTGCAACCAAGAGAAAAGGAATCTGTTCAGGGGGTTTTGAGAAACAGAGAGGCAACAGAAACCTTGAGTGAAAACCCTGAATTTAATGTGATATTGGGGGAAGCCCCATCCCTCCCTTTCTATCACCCACCCATCCAGCTTGTTTTGAGTTGGGTGAAGGCTGCCCCCAGTCTCCGTCCTGCGGTTCTGGGTACCATCCCATCCTGTGCTCAGTCAGCCTCCTGGGCCTGTCTCTCTGTGAATCTCCTGTGGGACAAAGAAGACATTGTGTGGGCTTTAATTAGCTCCATAATTAGCTACCTTCTCCACCCATCCCTTCCTATCCATTGCCCTCTAAGCCCTTTACCTTCTCGCATATTCATACAGTGCCTGTTTTCGCTCCTGTAGGCTCTCCTGCCGGGCCCAGGAGGACTTGGCAAATGTAAGGGCTGTGGGCTGAGGGGTCACCGGGCCAGAGCTGGGAAACTGAGGTGATCACAATGTCAGAGGGCTTGCGAAGTCATCATCATTAAACACGCATCGAATGCCTACTTTACAAGAGAGGCACTGTGCTAGGGTCTCAGGATCAAAAAAGAGACACCAGGGATAGGGAGTATGTAGACTGCTCCATCCCATCCCAAGTCTTGGATCTGACCATTTCCTGGATCTCACCTTGGGGGCGGAGACTGTGGGAAGGGACTGGGACCCTTCAGTGATATCTTCAGGAATGAAAGCTACGGCTCCCTCAAGCAGATTGGTGATGGTCAAGTCTACGCAGCCAGTCCTGGCTGGAGAAAAGGGAAGAGAGGAGAGGAGATCTGTTTCCCTCTTCACCTTTCCCCTCACCACCCACTTTTCCTCTCTTTGCTTATCTTCCTGTGTGAGGCTACCCTTTCCCATACCCAGGTCTCTCTGGATGACAACCAGTGGCACATGGGGTAAAACTTCCTTGACTCTCTGAGCCAGAGTTGCCAACTGCACATCAGGAGAAGGGCCTGGGGAGGGAGGGAAAGAAGACTGGGCTGCAAAAAAGAAATCCGAAATATAGTGAGTAGAGAACAAGGAGGAAAGAGAAGCTGACTAGTATAGGAACAGGGAAGAAACTACAACAGGCTGGAAAAAAAACAAAAAACTTTGTGTATACAGACCACATACCTGACTGCGGACGCAATCTGGGGTGTCTTTGTCGTTTCATATGCTCTGCTTTGTCTGCTGGAGTGAGCCGTGTCCCTGTCTGGCCCAATTCTTTGGCCACCAGCTAGGGAAAATCGGAAGGTTGGAAGTGTCAAAGTCTCCACCTTTCTTTCTTCTCTGCCTAAGGAAAGCCCCTACCTCCACCCAGCCTGTATACCCTACCACCTGTTGTACACGGAGGGCAAACTCCTCATTCCCCTCCCCTAGCTGGCGATGAACAGGACGGAGCCACCTGCAAAAAACAGTCAGGGCCACATGGGGGGCACTCGGAGTAGAGGTTGTCACCCTCTCCCTACTTTGATACTAGTATTCAAAGGAAGAGTGGTATTAAGAGTGAGAAAGAGTAAATACTTTGTATTGTCTCCGTATTGGAACATTGATATTAACAGATCTTCAAATGCTCAGGGCAAGGACAACTACTTCCTTAACCTTGAGTTGAGCTTTTCCCAGCCACCAAAAAATGAGGACAGTTAATACCTTACTTGATACACTGTGAAAGGGACGAAAAGTGACCATAGTAGTTCTGAGACCCAGGAGGCATCTGACACCGTCTGAAGGGAAGGCATGAAGTGAAGTCTAAGTCAGGCCAAGGGTGGGAACATTCCTCTTAACTCCCCCCAAGATTCCCCAACCAACACACACTCACCACAGAGACTAGGGGTCTCTGGACTTGCAGGGTAAGAGGCTGCACCACATCCTGGATGGAAAATGGCCAGGAACTAGAAGATGAAGAGAGAGTAGGATGGGATTCTAGCCAGCCCAGTCAACAGCTCATATCTAACTAAAAATAGGAAACTGTCAAACTGTACAAATAGATGAATGTGGGAATAAAGGGATTCAGAGGAAAGAACTCAAAGTGGATAAAAAGAAATGAACTAGGAATTGAGGGGACAGGGCTGAAGAAGGCTGTGAGAGCCCAAGGGCCCCTACGCCTGACCACCTACCTACCCAGTTGGAGACCAATACCTGTGCTTACCCACCTGAAGTGCAGGAGCCCCTCCCGGCCATTGGTGGCCTCTTCCTCGGGGAATAGCAGCAGAGGGGTTGGGGGAAGCCTCGTAGAAGCACAGAATCTCTTGAGTGACTCCACCAACTCCCCCCGCCCATCCATCTCCATGAAGCCCCGAGACCAGCACACAAAATTGGGGGGACTGTTGAGTAGAGGCTGGGGACAGGGTAGAGAGAAATCAAGAAAAAAAGAAATGTTGGGAAGTGACAAAAACTGACATATGGAATAGAGAAGCGGGGTTAGGGGTAAGGCTTAGTCAGTAGCTCCTGGTCCCCAAGGGAATTGTGGGAGGGCAGTGAAGGGTACTTGAGATGGGCCCAAGGGAATTGGCCATGGCGCTCTAGGCTTCGCCCCCGACTCACGGTGCTACAGCTGGTGATCAGGTTAACTATGTTGTGGTCGAAAGGTGTTACGTGGTTGGAAATGAGGACCCTAACACGATGATCCCGGAGTGCGGAGTCCTCCTGCCGGACCACCAGCCCCAGCACAGCACACATGGTCCGGACCACGAACCTAGGGACGCAGACAGTGGTGACTGCACGGCCTCGGGCCGGGCCCAGCCGTGACTCCCCTCTCCACCCGCCGAGCAACCGAGTCGGAACCTGCGAAGGACGCTGTCTGGCAGCGCGCAGCTGACCAGGAAGACGTGAATCCCAAGAAAGAGGCGCAGGACGAGAAGGCAGAACCCGACGGGCGCGTAGAGCAACAGCGCGAGGAGCAGGAAGCCGTCACCCGGGAGCCTGGGGGCAAGAGGTGGGGTGATCGGGCACCGAAGGCCGACTGGACGCGGGAGATGGCCTCTTCCCGCCGGAACTCTTACCGGTGCGAGTCAAAGAGCCGCTCCGGCCCGGGCGCCGAGGGAGGTTCCATCGCAGCTGCTCTAGGGATAGTCGGCCGCCGCCGCCATCTTTGCGCCCCACCGCAGGGGCTCCTGGGAAGGCGGAGTCTCTGGGCGTCCGCCCAGGGTGCCAGGACCCGAAATCCTGAGGCGCCCCGGAAGGGCTAGCGGCCCCAGCATGCCTCGCGGGCCATTGGGCCACCTCAGAGCTTGCGTCCCGCAGAGACCACAATTCCCAGCATTCGCGGGGCAAGGGCGGAGTCGGCCTCCGGGAATCCCGGTCCCGGCGTGCACTTCTGGAGGACTTCAGGTACCGGCGTGCCCCGCGTCCCGCGGTCAGCCCGCTCACGTCCACGGTGCCGCCTCTGTGTAGGGAGGGCGAGGAGGCAGCCGAGGCGGAGCTGATGGCTGCATTGAGGGCGGGGCGGGGTGCAGGCTGGAGCCTCTGGGGATGGCGGGCTTTAGGGGGGGTTCGCTGGGGGAAGGGACCCCTGTTGACTCCTGACCTTCGGGTCCTACTGATGTCAGGAACTCCTGACCCTCGGACCCGAGTGACTTATGGGACCCCCAGTCTCCGGGTCCGATTGTCTGTGGGGGTCCCTGGATCACGGACATGTCTGACGTCGAGGACTTCGGATTCTCGAGCGCGGCTGACAGCTGGGACCCCAGATTCCCGGACCCAGGAGGACTCAGGGACCCCTGGAGCCCGTCTGCGCGTGTGGCTGGCGGTGGCACTGGGCGCTGGGGGGGCAGTGCTGCTATTGTTGTGGGGCGGGGGGCGGGGTCCCCCGGCTGTCCTTGCCTCTGTCCTTGGCTCGCCGCCCTCCTCTCCCCGGAGCCAGTACAACTTCATCGCAGACGTGGTGGAGAAGACGGCACCTGCCGTGGTTTATATCGAGATCTTGGGCCGGTAACAGTGGGGTAGACCTGGAGGTACCCAAGCCGTGGGCTAGAAGGCAAGCGACCAGGAGGGGTACGATCTCCTCACATCCGTGCTTTCTCCCCATCCCAGGCACCCTTTCTCGGGCCGCGAAGTCCCTATATCAAATGGCTCAGGATTCGTGGTGGCTGCTGACGGGCTCATCGTTACTAACGCCCATGTGGTGGCTGATCGGCGCCGAGTCCGTGTGAGGCTGCCTAGCGGCGACACGTATGAAGCCATGGTCACAGCCGTGGATCCTGTGGCAGACATCGCCACGCTGAGGATTCAGACCAAGGTGGGGGTCCGGGCAGGCTGGGTTTGGTTGGGACTGTGAATTTGCTCGCATTTCCAGATGACAGGTCCCTTTTACCCATTCATTCTTAGGAACCTCTTCCCACACTGCCCCTGGGACGCTCATCTGATGTCCGGCAAGGGGAGTTTGTTGTTGCCATGGGAAGTCCCTTTGCACTGCAGAACACTATCACATCCGGCATCGTCAGCTCCGCTCAGCGTCCAGCCAGAGACCTAGGCCTCCCCCAAGCCAATGTGGAATACATCCAGACTGATGCAGCTATTGATGTGCGTCCTGATATGGGAGAATTGACAGTCCAGGTTGGGGGAGGGAGGCTGTGTGGAGCAGGCACCAAGTGTGATAGATGGCGGATGAGCCTATATATTGGGATTGAGCTACAAAAATATGGTTACTCATTCATGGGCTGGGAAAAGAATTCAAAGAAAATGCCTACATCCTGGTTATGCCCTCAGGCATAGAATCCCTGGATTTCTTCCATATTTTCCCCTTGTCCTGCAGTTTGGAAATTCTGGAGGTCCCTTGGTTAACCTGGTGAGTGGGTCATCCTTCTCTCCAAGAATTCTTGCCCCAGGTCAGTGTGGGCAAAGGTGGGATTTCCCTACTTTAACCATGTTTTGTCAAGGCTTTGAACAGTCCCTTGTTGGCTGTCTCCCAGAATCCAACCAGATCTCTCCAACTCCCTGTTACTTTTGTTCAGGTACCCCCATCTCCTACTGTTTGTTTGGGCTAGGGAATAGTGGGCTCTGTCCCTGCAGGATGGGGAGGTGATCGGGGTGAATACCATGAAGGTCACAGCTGGAATCTCCTTTGCCATCCCTTCTGATCGCCTTCGAGAGTTTCTGCATCGTGGGGAAAAGAAGAGTGAGCCTGGCTTAGGGGAAAAGGGGTTCCCTTAAGTGGTGGGAGGGGCATTCATTGGGCCTTGCTGGAGAGGGGTCTCTCGGGAGGAGAAGGAGGGGAAGGAAGAATGTAGCTGTGTGGGGCTCATTTGTCTCTTTATCACAGATTCCTGGTTTGGAATCAGTGGGTCCCAGCGCCGATACATTGGGGTCATGATGCTGACCCTGACTCCCAGGTATGACCTTTAGGGGTAGTGACATGTAGGACCACCAGTATACTCAGTGGTGCACAACTGGCACTTCTTTTGAGCTTTGTTCTCAATCTTCTCTTTATCTATAGTGAATGCCTCATATTTGCAGCTATCAGAAGAGCTGTCTTCTCACCCCACTCCATTTTGCACACCTACCACCAATTTGATTTCATCCCATTACTGCTTTAAAACTTTCAATCTATTAACCTGGTGTTTAGGGGCCATTTTCCATTTGTTTCCATTTTAACCTCCAGACCTGGCTTCCTACATGTATATATTCTGTTCCAGCCAACCTGATTTCCTACCCCCAGGTTTTTATTTGAGTTGTTTTTATTTCACATAGTTAAATATCAGACCCATCCTTCTAGGCTCAGCTTAAGTTCTACTCTCTCCTTAAAGCTTCTCTTAGGATTTTAGAATGAGATTAGTGCTATTGATTTTATGCCATCTATCATTTGGAATTAGGTACCTTATATATATGTCCTACTTCCTAACTACTAGAAGGCAGAAATGAATTGCCTTTGTATCTGGAGTACCTAGTGCATTTCTTATCCATACAGTTGTCAGTGTGTTGATGAGAGATTTGAGGTGAACCCAAGATGGGGAGAGCACCTTGGTGTGGTTAACAGGGTGGTCTGTGTCCTTTCAGCATCCTTGCTGAACTACAACTTCGAGAACCAAGCTTTCCTGATGTTCAGCATGGCGTGCTCATCCATAAAGTCATCCTGGACTCCCCTGCACACCGGTGAGGGAGAGGCTGCACTGTGAGGTGGGGGTGGGTGAGATGCACATGTGTCCTTGAACTGGTCTGTCTACTTTTTCCTTTCTCTGTCCATCTTTTGCAATAGGGCTGGTCTGCGGCCGGGTGATGTGATCTTGGCCATTGGGGAGCAGCTGGTACAAAATGCTGAAGATATTTATGAAGCTGTCCGAACCCAATCCCAGCTGGCAGTGAGGGTCCGGCGAGGACCAGAAACATTGACCTTATATGTGACCCCTGAAGTCACAGAATGAATAGATCAGAAAGAGTATGAGGCTACTGCTCTGATTTCCACTTTTGCTTTCCTGGCCTGGGCTCTGAAGGCATCTGGACAGAAGATTAAATGAACCAGCGTGGGGGCAGGTCCCTCCAACCACCAGCACCAATCCCTGGGCTCTGAGGAATCAAAAAAACACTTTTTATATAAAATAAAATTATACCTAGCAACATGTTATAGTCAAAAATGGGGGTGGGGTGGGGTTGTGCTGATCATTTCTGCCACAAAAAGGCTAGAGGTAAAGCTATATCCCCACGAACTGAGGGGAGATACTAGAGCTGACCATCCTGACCTCCTATTCAAGAAAATGAGCTGCTGTCTGTCATTCTGGCCAGTTAATCAGGTGCTGCTCTTTGTGGCCTGCTCAGCTTGGTCCTGGCTCTGGGATCCAGGATTCCCCATGTTTGGCTTCAGATCCGGACAGCTGGCCTAGGAAGGAGGGCAATAACATCGGCTTACAGTTCCACATCCACAGTGCGCATTGGATGAGTGTAGGGGGCCTGCTGACATCAGGGGTTCCTTGGTAAGCTCCTGAGGTAATGGCTGCCTCAGACCCCTGCCATTAGGGGCCAGTGGTGGTGTGCAGAGGTGGATGGTGGCACCTTAGATGATCTGGTTGCTGGTCTGGCCAGGGTAGCGCTCGAATCTCTTGTTGGCCTCTTCACTGAAGGCATCCCCTGCAAGGTAAATGGGTGATTTGGGCAGGAAAGCAGACCCATCGTGGAGAAGGGTGGGTAGAAGTGGGGAGGCTGGGAAATAAAGACATGGGTGGGAAGACACAGAAACAAGGAGAAGTGAATAAAGGCCTTTCCCTCCCATCCCTGTCTTCCTGGGCTATTCTTCCCACCAAATACCAATGTGACAGTTGTGCACCCAGATGCGATGTCCATCATATTTGCAATTACATTTCATTGCATTGTTGGTGAAGTCACTCTCTGCTACTTCAAAATTGGGGTTTATGACCACCTGTGAGAGAAAGGCAACACAATCCAAAGATGTCTTTGATAAACATTCTTCCCACTCTTTAGCTAGAAATCTCAGACCCCGGGCACCTGTAGAATGTAGTTTCCTGGCTTCACATCTGTGATGTCAATCCACTGACAGTCAATGTCATGCCGGTAGAGATCCCAGCAACCCACGGTGATGCCCTGCTCTCCAAAGTTGGCACACTCATACCTTTTGGAGACATCTGAAGGAATTGGTATATATCAGTGTGAGACAAGGCTGTGGGTTGGAGTTACTGTGGTCCATTTTAGACTGGTCCAACTCACCTTCCTGACACTCGGTGTCTTCTAGGCAGAAACTAGCTTTGTGGCCCTCTGCCACCTTGGTGCCATTGGGAGTCAGGATATCATAGTGAGTGAAAATGTCCATACTGTGGTAATGCCTGTGGGGACAAGGGAACCCCTGTTTCATTCCCTGATCCCAGCAGATTTACCTCATCCCCAATGGCTTTGCCCTTCTACTCAACCCTCTCACCCATGACACTCGTGCCACACCCAGGAGTGGCGCCCAGCCTTAGGTCTGAAGTCAGCTCGTCCCAGGTTGTGAATCTGGGAGGAGAATCGGAGTAGACGCCGGTGCCCATAAGGCCAATTAGCTGAACGAGCTGAGCCAGCCAGGCAGTTCTCTTCTGCAGCACAGTAGAGCATGTGCAAGGGTCGGTCCTCGATGTAGGCAGTCTCCTGCACCAGTGCTGAGTGAAGCAGCAGATCTGATGCAGCTGCACACAGGAAGGAAGGAGAGTGTTAGAAGTCACTGCTGAGGGGTGGGGACAGATGGGATGCTTCCATCCCCCATAGTGTTTGTGAGGCTGGTTTTCCACATGGAAGAGTGCCCTTCTACATTACAGCCCTCTCTTTCTTTGAAAGGGGTGGCTCAGAATGTCCCTTCCTCAGCTTGCTCATTACTCACTCTCAGAACAGATGACTCCAGCAGTGAAGCGGGTTTCTGGCCTCTTGCAAGCGATATGGGTACCGTGATGGGCACACTGGTCCAGGGACATCTCGGTCCCTGTGCAGCGTACTCCACTCATCACCACCTCCGTTATATTCCCCGAGTCCCAGTACCAGGTCTCCTGGGGACATATGTAGGTGTTTTTGTGAGGTTCTACCATCTAGCCTCCTGGGCCAAAGGACTAATTTCCAGTCCTCTGCCCTAAACACAGGCTTTGGAAGCAACTACCTTGGTTCCCCTCTCCTCTTTCCCACTCACCTGCAGGCCATGGTTGGCATAGCCCAGTCCGAGTTGCCTACAGGCCACCATGGCTTCCAGCATGCTCCAGTCATCCCCACAGATGAGGCCCCAGCGAAGGGGCCCTGGTCCCCCTATTTGCACCTCTACTCGCCCCTCATGTCGGCTGCGACCCCCACTGAGTCGGATCTGTAGTGACAGAATGGAAGAGCTGGGGAAGCTTTTGTGGTGAGGTAGTGGGAGACTAACAGGCATGTGGCTGAAGGGTGATTCAGAGGCAAATAAAGGGCTAGCAGTGGTGGTGTCAGGAGGGAGATCCAGAGTGGCAGGGGCCTAGGACCGTGGGCTGGGGGCCATTACACTGCAGAGCATGACCAGGACTGGAAAATATGTGACACCTGAGCCAAGGTGGAAGGTATGACCGACCTTGGTCTCTACCCCAGTATAGGGCAGGTTGCATCGGACTCCAGCATCCTGGCCATGGGAACAGTCCTCAGCTGTGATGTTCTTGTGGGGGCACTTCCAGAGGGAAGATTCCTGTCCAGAGCATCGAACTTCACTCAAGTGGATGGCACCCATGCCTAAGGTCAGAGGTCAAAGATCAGGAGATTGCAGTTGGGCCTTTACTGTTTGCCCAGGGGTCTCCTTCCCAAGGACTGTATCCTGTAGGAGCATGTACCTCCTTCCCTGTCCCTCCCACCTTAATCCCTCTCACCCTGCCCCATGCGGGCACCACTCAGAGCCTCTCGAGCACTCCCGAAGCCCAGCTCCCGACACACCACGCTGGCTGCCTGTAGGTCCCATTTGCGGTCACAGACAGTGCCCCATGTGCCAGCCTTCAGGACTTCCACCCGGCCCTCTCCAGGGTGGGCCCCACCCTTTAGACGTACTCGGGCCTACAGAGAAGAGAGATGTGTCCAATGGCAGTGAATAGGAATGTCAGTGCAGAAAGGGCTGAGCAGACCTGGAGATGAATGAGGCTCTGGTGGGTGGGAGGGGTGGGGTCCCAGATCTGTGGCCCACCCCCTGGAGGGCTCCTTTCTATCCTCAAAGGTTAGGGGTGGCCAGGCTAGGGAGTTCTCCACCTGGGGTGGGGAAGGTCACAGTCACTGTCTCACACACCTCCCCCTGAGGCTTTGACTGTTGTTGCTTCTTCTGGCCATTGGACGCTGCGTAGAGAGGACCTGGCACACAGCTCACCACCGCAGGGCCCCCCCCAGGGCACCTGGTGGTGTCATTGGCACGATAGAACTCCAAGGTGCAGAGGGAGAGGTGGGCCTCCATGCCCACACACGCCACCCCATGCAGACCAAAAGAGTGTTGCTGCCGCTGGGCCAGCAGCCTGGGGGGACAGGAGTGGGGAGCAGTAGGGTAAAACAATACTCTTGCCTCTTTGCCCACAACCCGCCTCCCACTCCATGTTTCCACCATCCCCCAACTCTTCATGACCACTCTATTCCTCCTCTTCCCCTCTTCTCTGGTGTGTTGTACTCCAAAGAGACAAAGGGAATGGTGAGTTTCCAGGCTGAAAGAGCCCAGGTTACCCAGATAGGAGGGTCCCTGGGGACTTTCTGCAGTAGAAGAACGCTATGGGAAGGTGATAAGTCTCAACTTGCCTGACAGAAACCTTGTTCCAAGTGGTTTTAGGCTGCTGACCCTAACAGAGACTGAGGCTGAGGCTGAGGCTGCTGTGCAAAGAGAATGGGAAGCTAATACTGCCCAGTAGGCAGAGATGGGCAAGAGCGGGCAGCTGACACAAACAGGAAGCCCTAAGAGCCAGAGTGAGCAGATCCTCCTATTGTGCCAAGACTGGAATATCTGAATGAGTCAGGATGCAAAGGAGTAAGAGTAAGTCTTGAATCTAAATGGCTCCTCAGAGGCCAGAGGGACTTACAGGCCAGGGGCTTTGCAGTTCAGAGTATGATGGGCAGTTATGGGAAGAACAGACCAGATGGTGGACACACAAAAGACGGGTTGGCATATATAGGGAAGAAAATTTATAAACGCAAGACAGACTAAAGTTAGAAGGACCACATAGCCAGAGAAGGGGAGTGAATACGAAGAGAATGGTAAACACATCCCCAGGCCTGAGCCGAGCTCTGAGTCTTTAAATGAGGCAGTCTGTGCTTCTGCAACTTAAAGAATGTTCCATAGCCACTCAAGCAGGAAAATGGGACTAAACTAGAGATGTTAAAACTTGGAAATACTGCAGAGAGATGCTTGAGAGAATGAGGGGCCTTATTGACACCAACAAAATGAGAGAGTGCAGTGAGGTTTGTGATGAGAGAAAATACATTCTTCTCAGAACAGTCCAGAGATGAAGGGAACCAGCCAAACCCTGATATTGGTGAAATGGGCCTGGGAGGCTGATTTGCCAGTGAATGATTATGGTAATGTGCCCCATCACTTGATGTCAGAGGAAGGAAGGAATATGACCACTTGAGGCCATTGGCCAGGAAGACACAGAGAGAAGAAAGTGTTTAAAAAATACAACAGACAAAAGAAGCCTGGAGACTTGACAGAATGCCTTTGGAAGCTCAGGAAAGAGATTAGGTACTCTCCCAAAGTCCTGTTCGGCTGAAAATAAATGTTAAAGAGGCCATCACAGGAAAAAAACATCTCTCTTCTGAACTCCCTCCTCCCCTTTCCCTACAACTGACAAAGTAAAAACAGCAGTGTGCACTTTAATGTGGGGGTTAGGGAAGCCCAGGGTATGGCGATGTTGGGCAAATATGACCCTAATCGAAAAGAACAATAAGAACTATAAGAACACTCCAAATTCCAAGCTCCTCTGAAGTCACCAGGAGGAGGAGCTGGGTCATGAGGGGCACCAGGGGACTACTAGAACATGCTGAAGAGAGGAGGGGATAATGAAAAGGAATAAATTCTTTGTACCTCAGTCACTGCTGAAGAAGTTATCAGGGACATTTTGCATGTGCAAAGGGCCTTAGGAAGCCTCCTGAGATTTAATCAATGGGGTCAGAAGCCTTCCACTCCCTTGGATTTTGAAGAAGCCCAGGAGGAAAATTATGCATCTGGGATCCTAATTGTGTCAACTGAGCCAGAGGGAAAGGGGCCAATTTGATCCCATTAAGTTTTACCTCTAAGCCAGTAGCATTTATTTTTAAAATTTAATCAAACAAAGATAGGATGGGAACACTGATCCCTTAGACAAACAACCTCTTGGGGAAGAGGCAAGCGTGGCATCTGATGGACAAAAGTGCTAGAGTATCTACCTGAATTCACTGGGAGAAGATAAGTGTGTGGAACAAGGATGGATTAATATAGAGATTTAAAAAAATCCTGTGGCAAGCACAATTCTCTAGAGACCAACATAAGGGCAAGCTTTATGTTTCAGTGAATCACCTGGAAGGTTGTCTGTAATAGCTGCTGCTGCTCCTCTACTGCTTGGTGGAGACCCCTCTTGCACCCCTTCCTGACCACAGCCGGATCCCTTGGCTTATCACTAGATGCTCCCTCTTCTCTCCACCCAGCCAGAACTTTATTTACCTCTTGATTGGCCCCCTGCCCACTTGGGGTTTGGGTTTGACTTTACGCTTGGTGATTGGTCTGAAAAAAGGAGAAAGAAGTTAATGGAGATAGTGGTTAGGTTCATGGCCCAGGAAAGACAGAGGATGATTTTTTTTCTGTTTCTGGGAAGGACCTTTTATGCAGAATGTGGAAGGGAGGAGTAAAGTGAAGGCGGCCTATTTGCCACAAACACTGACTGCTGCACACTACTAAACTGTATTTTAGGATCTCACGCTGCTCTCTGGATTCAGCAACAGTGACGAGAAATCTAGTTATGTCAGTCCAGGTGGGTGAGGAGATAAAAGTTAAGGCAGAAGAGAGAATGGGAATGTGGTTGAATTAAGGGAGTTGAAGACTAGGGGAAGAGGAGGAAGCATGCAGGTGGCTGAGGATGGAGTCTGAGCTATTTGGGGGAAATGTAAAGATGAGGAGGCTGTTTCTTAGCCATTCCTACACTACTTCCTCCTTGTGCTTCTTAACATAGAAACTTGCCCATTCCCATGCCTGCCTCCCATCTCCTCCCATCCTGGAAGGGCCATTTTCCAGTCATATCCTTACTTCAACAGATTGGGTTTGGGGATGGACATGGATAGGCTGCCTTCCATCCATCCACCTCCTGGGGCCACAGGGGCGAGCAGGAGGTCCCAGGGCACTTGCCCCATTACCTTACAAGGGGCTTGGGGCGTCGGGCAGAGGCTTTGGCCGCTTGCTTCCTCAACTTTCTGTGAGGATAAGACAATAGCAGAGTCAGGATCAGTCTAGAACCAAGTGGGAAAGGCTGGTGCCGCTAGGACCAGGAGCAAGGTTTCTTTTCCAATGATCAGAGGTTTCCTGTGGCAGGATGTTATAACATCAGATAATCCCAAGACTTCACAGCTGTTTGGCCTCATAAACACATGACCAGGTGGGTGAGCAGCAGTGAAGGACATGGACTCAGGGCTGAAAGAACTCTTATATCAGGACCCACAAAAATTAGGCTGAGGCAGATGGGTCGATAGTAAGTCTGATTTAAACCTGAGGAGAGGGCTAAGGGGAGGGTGTAGGGGGAAAGATGTTAGGGATGTTAAGATTTCCAGACTGACTAGGCTGGGAGAGAGAACTGGCCTGGCCACACCTAAGGAGGCTGACTGTCTTTTTATTCTTGGATGCTCTCCGGCTTCTGGCATTTCCAGGTCTGAGGCCTGTGAACCAGGACCAAAGACCAAGGCTGGAAAATCCAAGGATGTCAACTTGGTTTGACTGAGGAAGATGCGGCCAAGGAGTTTAGGATGACAGCACCTTTCCTGCCCAAGTTAAATCCTATATGCTTCAGTCATTCACAGACTGAGCTCATCTCCCAAACTTACTTCCAGAGAAATAAGTTCTAAAACCTTATTTCTTTTTAATTGGCTTAAATATTTGACTATTTTATTCTTCAACAGGTTGTCTTAAGTCTAAGGTCTGGAAACTAATGTCTATTTCTCCTCTCATTCTCTCTTTGATTTCAAAGATCTTAATTCTGCCCCCTCTTTTCCCTTTCCACTATGTATGGATGAATGCAGGCCTTGTCTGTCTGTTCTTATGTTTACAAAATTCCCTGTTGTCATCTTAGTCATCCTTTCTTTGAACATGTCCTGCCCTGATATTTTTCTTGAGGAGCCTCTTTGGAGGTAGTGTACAGTGTGCAGATGCACTAGGATTTTTAATATATAGATTGACTCTAAACAGAGCTGAAGCTATTTCCTGCCCTAGCTTCTTCCTGAGAATGTACTTAATTGGCCTTTTTGCCCAAACATCCAAAATGTCCAATATTCCTAGCCAAGAGTCTACAGTAACTTTCAGGTCCCTTTCCTGAGACATTACTAAGAATTTAACACCTTTCATCATACAAGTATGTAGTGTGAAACTTTTTCTCCAAATGTTTTTCTCAAACGTATCTATAATGAAATATACTTGGCACTTCCTTTCACCAGTAACTTGATCATCTTGATCTCCAGAGTAGTACTCATAAAAATGTAGTATTATCTAGAAATTTCAAAGTACAGTAGTCCTCCCTCCTTATCAATGGGGGATTCATTTTAAGACTCCCAGTGGATGCCTGAAATGGAGAATAGTACCAAATCTTATATAAACACTGCGTTTTTTTTTATAGGTATATACCTACAATAAAGTTTTATTTGTAAGTTAGGCAAAGTAAGATTAATGACAATAACTAATATAAAATAGAACAGTTATAAAAACACACTATAATACAAGTTATGTTAATGGCTTTGGGGCCATTATTAAGTAAAAAAAGGGTGACTTGACCACAAGCACCATGGTACACTGTTGATCTAATCACCTAAACGGCTACCAAGTGACTACTGGGCAGGGAGCAGCGTACACCTCGTGAATACGCTGGACAAAGGGATAATCCAAGTCCCTGCTTGGACAGAGTGGATGGCACAAGATTTCATCATACTACTCAGAATCGTGCACAACTTCAAACTTGTGAATTGTTTATTTCTGGAATTTTGTTTAATATTTTTGGACCACAGTTGACCTCAGGTAACTGAAACTGCAGAAAGCAAAACGACAAAGATGCGGGGGACTACTGTATCTCTTCTCCAAGTTACTTAAGGAGCCTATAAGGTTTTTATAATATATATTATATGGCATATGTAATTATATATATATATATATATATATATATATATATATATATATATATATATATATACACACACACACACACACACACACAATAAGTTATAATGTAGGCTGTATTAATGACCTGTTACTTAGCTAGGACCAGCACTGATATGTCTTGATTTACATTTCTTTATTCAAAAATATGCTTGTTTTCCCTATCATTTATTCCTTCAACCATCAAACATAAAAACCTACTGACATCTGCACATCCTTTTCTCATTCCAACTGTCTCTATTCTCTAAGGCCACTCTCCCCCAACTGTTTCTGAATTCCATCCCTTATCCTTTCTCTCCTTCTTAATTGAGAAGTTGCCCTTTTCAATTAAATCCTTCTAAACATTTTCAAATCTCTCTCTCTATCTCTTCTCCTCCCTAACACCCCACATCCCTCATCTCTCCTCCTCGTCATAGAAAAAATTTTCAAGAATTGTTAATACTGACCATCTCTATATCCTTTCTTCCCCCCTCATTCCTTAATCCACTCCTTTATGGTTTTCCCTACCCATCACTCTGAAATAATAAATCCAGTAGACATTTTTCCTTCTTCATCTTGTGAACTCTTGGCAGCATCTGACACTCTCTTCTTCCTTGGCTGTCATAACACTACTATCCTGGTTTAATTCCTAATCCAGTTGCTTTCTTGATCTTTGCAGGCTCCTCCTCTATCTCATCACTTACAATTTTGGAGCTCTGTCTAAGGCATTCTTTTCTTCTCACTCCACATCCTCTCTATGTTTTCATTCACACCTAACTTTGTATATTCCATTGTTTTCTTAATGTTTCTACTTAGATAGCTTAAGGTTATCTAAAATATAATACAGGTCAGGTCCAAAAAATAAACTCATTTTTTCAGCAAAATTCACTCTAGAAACCTAGGAGTCAACTTGCCATTTCTCCCTTCTTTGGCTCCCAAATTCAATCCGCAACCAAGTTCTGTCACTGTTACTTCCTAAATATCTCTCCAATCCATCCACTCTTGCCCTTCTCCAAACTATTCTCAGAGACACAGTCAGAGTGATCTTTTGGAGCCACAAACTTGATCATGTCCTATCACAGCCCTCCTTATTAAAACACTTCAATGGTTTCCCTTTACTTTTATTATAAAGACCCAAATCCTTAACATAGACTATAAGGTTTTCTAGGCTCTGGTGCCTAATTACATCTCTCATCATCTCTATATTCTCAGAACCCTGCACAGTGCTTTGCAAAAAGTAGGAGTTCAAAAAAATTATCTGAACTGAACTAGAAGAGTGATTTCTTACATAGCATTTAAGCTCTTAGAATGTTAATTTCTTTGCCTGCAAAAGGGTAGTAAATGGTTCAATTATCTGTGTATTCTTTTCCCCTTTTAAAATTCTATAACTTTCTCATGTTCTAGGGCAGAAATACCAAACCAAGTTTTAAAATAATAAATACATTATGTTCTGATTTTCTCATTCCCCGAATCTTACTGACTTGTACTAAAAATAGCAGATGCATCTTCTTTCTCTAAGGAAGGTAGAGTTGTTTATAAGTCTTGTTTATCCTTTATAATTGTATTATCTATGAGAACTCTGTCTGACTTGACCTGTGGAAGAAGATCTATATCATATCCCCACCACACAATCTCCCAGGACTCCTGTAATCTCTTTCCCCCACTAAGAATAATCTTTGTACTTAGTACATCTTCTCCAGCCTTCATCTCAGACTCAGTAAGAGATTCCAATATGTATGCAAATATTACTGATCTCTGAAAGTTACTTTAGGCTGTGCATATCTAGGGATAATTCCTGGGTCTCAAACTTCCTGAGGATGGCTCACTTTTAAAATTAGTTCACATTAATTTAAAGCCTATAGATATCTAATGGCATCATTCTTCTCTCAAGCAGCTTCAGAATCACTTTAGGAATCTCTTCTCTTATTTTTACATTCTATCAGTCATCCTACATCTATTCATTCACCTCCCTCTTTGTTGTCACCTTCCTAATCAGCTTCATTTTTATAATGAACTCCTACTTGTTTTATTGAACCTAGAACCACCTCTTTCAATTTGCTCCTCTTCTAATTCATCAGGCAAACTTTAAAAACCACTGACCTTATTTTTATCACTGTTCCATATGAATACTTTTATTTTTAATTTTTCTATAAGATGAATCTGGCATTAAAAGTGTTCCATTTTTCTGGCCTTATTTATTCTTCTAGCTCCTTCTTCTATTTGTTAGTATAAACCGTCTACTCCAGTTAACTGTCTTTCCAAATATATCCTATTCATATCATCTTGTATGACTTCCTCATTGCTAAATCCAGTTGTTTCTCAGTCCTTATGTTTTTAGACTTTCAGCAGCACTGATTCAGTTGATTGCTCTCACCTCCTTGAAGTGCTTTAGTTAGCTTTCAAGGCCAGCACACTCACCTGGTTTTCCCTCTACCCACCTCACTGTTTGCATTTCACCTTATCTACCTGACCTCATATTGTTTAAGCTCCCCATGATTCAGTCCTTAGACTTTTCTTTTTCTATTTACACTCACTCCCTTGGTGATGTTGTCCGGTTTGATGACTTAAAATACTTTTATTCAGCTGAACTTGACTCTTAAACCCAATTGCTTACTCAGCTTCACCATTTCAATGTCTTAAAGAACCTCAGATTTAACATATACCAAAATAAATTCCTAATATACAACCCTTCCCTGCCATCCCCACATAAAACATGTTCCACACAGTCTTCCTTATCAAATGAGGCCAACTTCATTATTAGCTTAGGCCAAAACCTTTGGAATGATCCTTAATTCCTCTCCTCCCATATCACATTGAATCCATCAGCAAATCCTGTTGGCTTTACTTTCAACTACAAACAGAATTTTATCATTTTTTTTTTTTTTACATGTTCACTGGTCACCATCATCTCTTACTTTCTTTACTTGACTTTGAGAAGACAACATCTTAACTAATTTTCCTGCCTTGTTGATTCTACCATAACCCTTACAGGCTATTGTTAATAAAGCAGCCCCCCACCAAAAAAAATAAATAATAAATAAAAATAAATAAATAATACAAAACTTAAAAAAAAATGGAAGTCGGATTCACGCTTCTGCTCAGAACTTTATCTCACATGGAGTAAAAGCAAGTGTCCCCAATGGCACGATGTGATCTGGTTCCTCATTCTTTCACTATCCACCTACATCACATCCCCTATCATTTTCTTCCTGTTCACTCAGTTACAGCCCCACTGGCCTCCTGGAGCATGACAAGAATGCCTTCTCCCTTCCCCTGCCTGACCCGTCCCCCATTTTCCAGGATCTTTTCATTTATGATCCCTCTTCCTGAAACTATTGCTTTAGATTTCTGCTAGCTTGTGCCTTCATCTCCTTTAAATCTTTTCTCAAATGATGCCTTCTTAAAGAGGTCTTTACTGACCATGCTATTTAAAACTGCAATCCCACTACCACTTTTGAAACTTTTCCTTGCTTTGTTTTTAATGATTATATTCTTAGTCATTCTTATATTTTGTAATTTTACTTCTATTTTCCAATTCTTCCCTAGTCTACAAGATTAGGGATTTTTGTCTGTTTCGTTCACTGTTGAATCTCTAGTGTCTACAATAGTTCCTGGCACACAGTAGGCACTCAATAAATAAATAGCAAATGAACAAATCTCTACATCTTTGTTCATGCTATCCACTTCACTTGAAATGCCTGGTATTTAAATTGTATTCATTTTTTGAACCTGGTGTTTGGATTAGGAAAGATAAGGAACAAACACAGAGAAAGAAATATAGCCCCAAGGCAGATGATAGCAGAGGAGCAGAGTACATAGATGTTTTATGACAGTTTGTGTTTCTAGACCAGAAAAAGTGTATCCCTTGGGCTGAAAGAACTTTCAGATGTGTCTCAGAGCCAAGACAAGGAAAATGTTAGTGAGTATGGAAAAGACTGGAGGTTGGGTAATGTATTGACTTTCAAAAAAAAGAAAAAGAATTCCTCAACCTACAGTAAGTAATATTTTAGAATAAGTTATTAAATAATAAACTTGTGAGCACTGAGAAAAAAAATATGGTGATCCTTAGAGACCTAAAAGGATTTCAGTAAAAATTAGGTCAGTCAAGCCACCATGATTTCCTTTTTTGATAAGATCACTAAATCAGAAGGCTGGAGAATGACTGTGAATGTAGTGTACCTGGATTTTAGCAAAGACTAGCAAAATCTCCCATGATTTCATTATAAGATAAGATGGCAAAACGTTGGCTACCTCACTGTAGTGTTCAGTTTGTTCTCAATTGTTTGAAAAGATATTTCACAACTAATGATTAAAGTCTTGATTTAAATCTGGAAGAAAGTTTCATAAGAGTTAAGCTTTGGTTTTAAACATTTCAACAATTCTAACAGTCATTTTGATGAAGCCAGAGGCATACTTATCATGTCTATCTACCAGAGGAGGCTGGGAGGGATGACAGATGGTTTTTAAATGATGCAGCAAACTAATACGGTAAACAACATAGATTTAGGTTAAAACAGGCTGCTCTATCAGAACCAAAGATAAAGGAAGACCTGAGTTGGTTTTAGGTGATTACAGGTTCAATATGAGCAGTGGGATGCTGCCTCAACACAAAGGTAATGCAAAATCTAGACATGAGAGTTGAGCATTTTTACTGCACCCTGCTCTGATATGACCATGTTATAAGTAGTGTGCCCAGTGGAAGAAGGGCACCTAGATGTCAAGAGGTCTTTCTGCAAAACTGATCTAAGAAGAGCTGAAGGAAATAAGCATTTTTAGCCTGAAAACTAGATTACAGAGAGACCATAAAGGTTTCCAAATTTCTCAAAATGGCCAAATTAGATGCTTCAGGGAAGCGAGACGCTGTAAGCACAGAGCCGGTCACCACTGTGATTTGTTACTCTAGAAGCTGTGCACCAGGGATCCCGGGCAGGTGGAGAGGGCGGGTGCCTCGGCCGGCGGGCCGAATGATACTCTAGAAAAGAAGACTAGGAGCCCTGAGGGCTGGGTTGATCACAGAAGCGCCTAACGCCCTCCCACTCCGGCTCTTAGGGATTGGCCCTCACTC
Source organism: Macroglossus sobrinus (assembly GCA_004027375.1). NCBI lineage: Eukaryota > Metazoa > Chordata > Mammalia > Chiroptera > Pteropodidae > Macroglossus > Macroglossus sobrinus. The sequence continues at coordinate 121,168 of PVKZ01003112.1, forward strand.
GGGGACACCGCCCCGCGGGCCACTTCCAGCCTGTCACGGTCCTCAGACCCCAGGCGCCCAGCCTTGCTCAGGACACACCAGGCGTTGCCTCAGCAGGGTACGGCCCTCGCCCTCTCTAAACTCAGACCCGGGCTTGGGGCCGCGCAGGAGCGGTGACCAAAACCGCCCGCTGGACTGTCGCCGCTGGGCGTGGCCTCGCAACCCGGCGCGCGCCCCGGGCCGGGGACTCTGCCGGACAACTGCTGGGGTCACGGCACCGACGTTCCACCCGCTGCCACTCGCCACTCCCTGGCTCCAGACACGAGAAAACAGGAGCCTCACTGGTTCCCTAGCAGACCCGCCTCAAGGAGCCCTTCATGGTCCCGCAAGATTTCTCACCTCCCCAAGTCTCTCGAAAGCCTCCCCATTTTCCCACTATTTTAGAGCCCCAGGGACCCCCGGTGCCCAGACCCTCTCAGAGGTCTCTACCCCATTTCTCAAGGAGCATCCGTCCACCCCACTCCGTTCAACCAGCGCCCATGGTCTTTCACCTGTAGAAAGCCGCGTTGACCCTCTTTTCGCTGGGGAAGCCTAACATCCCGCAGACCACGTGGCTGTTGTGGGCGCTCCAGCTTTTGTCACACACTTTGGACCAGCCGTCGGGAAGCCTGACTTCGACCAGTCCCTCAGTCACCGGCAGGGGTCGCCTGCCCCACCCAACCGCTGGTCGAAGGCGCACCTCCTCCACTTGCAGGTGATGTTCTACCTGGGGATGGGACCACAGCAGAGGAAGGAGTCCCAATAGCGCCATTCACATGTCTAGCCACCCTTAAGAAACGCTGACTGAGTGTTCTTGCTGTAAATCCAAAGGCCAGAGGCTGGACATAGCTGGACAGGGCTGAGGGAGATGTGATGCCTCCCTTAGTAGTGTATTGAATGGGTGTGTGGGGTGTTGACTCTCCTGCAACCACAAAAGTGGAAGGACATGCTGTGCCCTGAGAAATAACTGAGTGCTGAGGTAGGCGCACCTAATTGTCTGGAGCAGGAGGGAGCACTTCAAAGAAAAAGTGGCATTGAAGGGTGGGGTGGGGGAGGTAAGAAGGGAGATGTTCCAGGAGAGCACAGGATATCCTAGGGACCAGGGATGAAGTTGGAGAGGTTCCTGCCAGGTTTAGTAACTTGAATGTTAATCCTAAAACAAATTTGGACTTTACAGTATCTAGGATCTCTAACATTTGCTCCTGCGCACCTTGCCTCCAGTATCCTATCAACCCAAATTAGCCCATGGGACATATGGAATTCCCTGCCTTTAACTTTTAATCATATATAACACCCCACAGCCCTCTCGGTCTGGCCAACCAGGGTGGGGTGTGTGTGTGTGTGTGTGTGTGTGTGTGTGTGTGTGTGTGTGTTTGTGAACTGCAGACCTCAATGACGTTGGAGTCGGAGAAGCGAGGGAGGCGCTGGTCCTTGCAGATGACTCCGGCGTCCTCATCGTGGGTACAGTCACTGTTTCCCCAGCCCCTGGAGGCACATTCAGTCACACTCTGCTCAGTCCCACTGCAGCTCAGATTGTCCAGCCAGATGTGGCCTGTAGATGGGGAGGTGAGGAGACAGAGAGGTTTGGGGAGGTAGATATAGGGAGTGATAGGGATGTTGGGGAGAGTGAGCATGGAGGCCTTGCACTTGGCCATAATGATGCCATTTTTCTAGTAAGATAATGGGTAGGCAAGGGACAGTAGGCCCTGGAGGGAACAGGAAAAGAAGCATAGGCTTGATGGAGGGTTGGTGGTGATCTGGGGATACTGAGGAGTTTGGTAGGGTGAATAAAAAACCAAGAGTCGATGTTGAAATTCTGCTCAGTTCTTAACCATTCGATGATAGCTACAATTAATCAAGCATTCTGCCATGGTGTGTAGATATGTGATCATTCTTAGAACAGAGCTACCATAAGATATTATCACCACTTTATATAAAGAAATGGAGTGTCAGAGAAATTAAGTAACTTGCCTAAGAGCACACGGCCAACACATGGGAGCTTAGGGGTTTGAGTCATCTGTGAGACTTGGAAATCTAAGATCTTTCACCTCAGCCTCACATACCCATGTGCCCACCCTGTCTGCACTTCCACACTAACCCTTGTTCTCTCTACCTGGACCATACTGTCTCAGACATTGTGTAGGGACCCTGATGCATATCCTGATAAGGATTTCTCTAGCTTCTGCTGGGACACCTACCTCCTGCCCCACTTGGCCAATAACCATCACAAAGTTTTACGTCTTTCCCCCACCAGGTCTAATTCAGTCTTTGGATGCATCCAGAAAAATCCCTCAGCCTCATGACTGCCTTCATATTTGAAGACAACCATCATGTAATTGCTATCAAAGGCTTTTTCTTTTCATATCAAACATCCCTGGTTTCTTCAAATATTTCTCCTTGAAACTTGGCTTTAAATCTTTCACATCTGGGCAGCTGTCCTAGAAAGTATTTCCATTTTCTACTACCTTTCTTAAAATGTGGCATCTACACGGTACTTTATTTCAGAAGTAGTCTAGCCAGTGAGAAATGGGGCATCAGCTGCAGATTGCACCATCCTGTCCATTAATCCCATTGTGGGCTCACACAGTGTAAGTACTGCCAGGCTTTGGTTGGAATTGCTGCTAAGCAAATACTACTCACATTGATACCTGCCCTAGTCAGTTCCAGCTTGTTGGTTTCAGCTTTGGCTTATAATCTGACTTTGTCAGCTGCAGTATCTGTGATCTTTTCTGGCTTTGGGACAGACGTCCAGACATCATTTACCTGCTTTCAGCTTCCCACGAAAGCAGCTGTACTTTACCATACAAGGCTCACTGTATCAGGGCTGTCCTCATACATAGCTTTGTAGAATCATAGTTTTAATAGCAGAAATGAACTTAGATATCATCTAGTCTTTTTTGTGCATGGGGCATTTGGGGTTCAGAGATGGCAATGATTAGCCAAAGGTCACAAAGCTCTGAGAAGTGACTATATTGGCTGATTTGTCACCCATGGATTTACTTGACACTGGCTATTCTTGGTGTCCTGTGTCCCTGTGGCTGTGCCATCCTGATGTTCTCTCTCTCTGCACTTAAGTCACACTTAGGCAATACCTAGGCTATGCCTGGGGCATTGCTCACCTGTTCCAGGGCCATATTTGGCGCTGTGGGTCCAACCTGTGGCTTCTGTGAAGCCCAGCTCCCGGCAGAGAACATGGGCAGCCTGCAGCGTGAAGTCATCATCACAGATGGTGCCCCATTCACCAGCTCGCTGTATCTCCACACGGCCCTCGAAAGGCTTCCTGGGGAAGCCGGCCAGCCGGAACCGCAGTCCCTGGCTCCCGGTCCTCTTCTCAAGGCCCACAGATGGGGATGGAGATGGCGATCCCAGGCATGAGCTGCACAGCAGGCACAGCAGCAGCCCCCAGGGGCTCCACTGCCAGACACTGACAGGTCCCATGACAGGGAAGGCCTGGGTGCCCCGGAGAGAGAGAGTGTGTGAGAGACACTGAGACTGAGCCAGGCTCATGTCCAAGAGAGGTCATGAGAGGAAAAGAGACACTGAGTAAGACCAGAGACAGGACGTGTGAGAGAAAGAGAAGGACCCAGGGACTAAGAGAGACAGTGAGAGAAATGCACACTAAATAGGGGCTGAAACACAGAGTCAAGAGGCGCATATTGAGAGATTCAGATTGGGAAGCAGGAGAGAGAAGGAGAGGGAAAGAGTAAGAGAAGGAGAGAGAGTAAGAGAAGGAGAGAGAGAAGGAGAGAAAGAGAGAAAAAGATAGAGACAGAGAGAGAGAGAGGCTTTCCCTCCCTTTCGTAAAGAGTAAAATTCTCAGTATTAGTTAGATGTCAAAATGACCTTCCCTAGTTCTGCCATCATCATCTCCATTACCTCTATTCTCCAATGTATGTGAGATCAAAGAATAGTGATTACAGACCAAGAGTCAGAGGATGCTTGGGATAAAAAGATAGAGACTAAGCAAGAAACACACAAAGAAGAGGACCCAGACAGATAGGATGTGAGAGGAAGGGAAACTGTGGGAATGAAAGGGGGACAAACAGAGACAGCAGACAACGCTGAAGATGGAAAAAGGTGATTGAGAGAAAGCCAGGCACACAAAATTGTGGAGCAACCCAGAGAGGCAACAGGTGAGGAGGAGAGCAATCGACAGGAGCCAAGAAGCAGAGGTAGGAGGGACCCAGATGACCCCATTCAGCTAGTCGGAGGACAGACAGTTGATTGTGGAGAGAGGCAGGCAAAGAGATCCTTAGATCCCTGAATGGGAGCCAAGCCCAAAGTCCTATCAGTGCAGATTCTGAGGCAGAGAGGGCAGAGGGCAGAGAAGGCAGAGACCTGAATGTGCCGAGAGACAGCTCCATATCCTCCCCAGCACACAGGCTCTCACAGGCAGTGCATGGTCAAGGGGCCTGGGAGGGCCAGGTCTCAAGCTGGGTTGAGGAGGGATGGGGGTAGAATTGTAGGACTGTCCAAGCCTTCTGCCAATATGGCCACTACTGAAACTGGGCAACCAGAGGCCAGGGCACCCTCAACTCTTCCCTCTGTCTGGGGCTGAAAACAGCCCCTCTACAGCAAGCCCCCCCCCCCCCCCGCCCCAGCATGCTTCCCCCGGCCTCAGACAAACAACCCAACAGGACAGCTTTGTTTGGAGGATATCTTGGCTTGAGGGCCCAGGGGTAGGGCCTCACGGAGGAGTCCCCAGCCTTAGGGCCCTCCCGGCTGCCCTATTTGGAAAACCCTGCAGCCGCCCTCCCGGCTCTTATCACCCACAAATATCTGTCTCCTCTCTACACTCCTCTTGTCTCACACTTCTTTGTCAATAATAAAACCCTCACAGCTCCCCTCGACTTCATCCCACATCACTCCTTTGCCCCGGTCCCTCCACCATCCTCTCCGTCAGCAACTCCCCTTTCTCCCACCGGCAGCTTGACTTCCCTACCTTTAGCTGAGCGCGGGCCCTAGGTAGGGGCTGGAAGAAGAGTTCTGGTCCTCGAGATCAGTCCTGGGACTTCCAAAAAAAAAAAAAAAAAAAAAGCGCTTGGTCAGGCAAGACTGGACCTCCCTCCCTCTTCTCCTTTCGTCCCTCCCACGCCCCCTTAAGCCCTCCCACATTCCGCCTTCTCCCTGGGTTCCTCCCGGGCCAGGTCCCTCCTCTTGGACCTCTCCTTCCCGGTGGAGCTTGGTGAACGCTGTCGCTCCACCTCCCTTCGCCCTCCGCACCTCCTGGCGCTCTCAATGAAGCTTTCTTTTGCCGCGGGTTGGAGGCCGGTAGCTGCGGTCAGGGGCCGGACACGCAAGAGGCCGCGGCTCAGCTCCGGGCTCCGGGAAGCGCTCCAGATCCCAGACCCCAGCCCTTCCCCCACGTCCCCCGCTCGGCGGAGAGTAAACGGCCCGGCTGGGGGCGGGTCCGGTTGAGACTGGGGGGACTCTGAGGCCAAAAGGGCCCATGTGGCCCCCTCCGAGGCCCCAGGGTGCCCGTCGGCATTTTCGAGGTGATGTCACGGCTTTCACTCTGATGTCACGTTGAGCATATGACGTCGTACGCAGCCCCCAAGCCCAGGAGCCAGATCCCTCTGGCTGAAACCGCGAGGTGTCTGTTGGTGAAGCCCAGGGCTATGGGTAGGGGCCTGAAGGGAGTGGGCCGCCCAGCTTATCTGGGGGACCCCTTCCTTTCTTGCGTCTCTTCTTCCTCCCCCTTGGCGGTTGGCGGGGTCCGGGGAGGGGCGGGAACGCCTGGGGTGGGCCAGGCCCCGCCCCCGCCCCGCCCCGCCCCGCCCCCAGCCCGTAGGGCCAGGAAGCGCGGAAGGAACCGCCGGGGGCCATGGACGGGGCCGTGATGGAAGGGCCGCTCTTTTTGCAGAGTCAGCGTTTCGGTACCAAGGTAGTCAGGGGCAAGGGTGCCGAACTTCATCAAAGCTAGCGGTGGGCGATGGGGCCCAGGAGGGAGGGGGAGGGCAGGGTGGAAGCGCGGCGCCGGGAGCCGAGAGCCCTGTGGCATCCCGGCGAAGTCGCTTTGCACGCTGCGGAGCAGCGTCTGCTAGTCATGGGGTATGCCCTCTCTGGTCCTGGGGAGAATGAGCGGCAGGCATCCTTCTGGGGAAACTTCGTGCCAGTCGGAAAGTCTCACACCCGAAAGAGGCTTCCGCTGGTCCCTCCTTCACCGTCGGGGCCCGGCGGCCGACGCTCGCCGGTTGCTTTCCCAGCGTCTCTCGCTTTCTCCCCGCAGAGGTGGAGGAAGACCTGGGCCGTGCTCTACCCGGCCAGCCCCCACGGTGTAGCGCGTCTCGAGTTCTTTGACCACAAGGGGTCGAGCTCTGGAGGGGGCCGAGGGGGCTCGCGCCGCCTGGACTGCAAGGTGATCCGTTTGGCCGAGTGTGTGAGCGTGGCACCCGTGGCGGTGGAGAGCCCGCCTGAGCCTGGTGCCGCGGCCTTCCGCCTGGACACTGCACAGCGCTCCCACCTGCTGGCGGCCGACGCGCCGTCCAGCGCCGCCTGGGTGCAAACGCTGTGCCTAAACGCCTTTCCGGTGAGAGGGCCGGGGTCGCCCGCGAGGGGCTGGGGCGAACACTGGGCCCCAGAGGCGTTGCAGGGTGATGGTAGTTACAGCCACAGAGGAGCTGGGCTGGCTTAGACCCCGGGAACCGCGTGAGAGAATGACTTGAGTCTTCAATACTCTTTCTTTTTTACCCCAGAAAGGCAGCTGGGCTCTGGCGCCTGCAGGGAACCCACCCAAACTTTCTGCCCTGGAGATGCTGGAGAACTCGCTGTATAGCCCCACCTGGGAAGGTAGTCGCTTGAGAAACTGGGCGGGGATGAGGGGTGGAAAGGAAGGGTGCCCCTGGAAAGGGGCTAATTAGAGGGTCCAGGGACCTATGGGGAAATAGGAAGTTCCTCACCTGTCTTCCAAGTGAGGGCTGGGACACCCCCACCCCCACCCCTGGTCAGGTGCCAGTCTAATTGTGTATTCCTTTCAGGATCTCAGTTCTGGGTAACCGCGCAGAGGACTGAAGCCGCTGAGCGCTGTGGCCTGCACGGCTCCTATATGCTGAGGGTTGAAGCAGAGAAGTTGACTCTCCTGACTATGGGAGCTCAGAATCAGATACTGGAACCACTCCTTTCCTGGCCCTATCCGCTGTTGCGTCGCTATGGCAGGGACAAGGTGCGAATTGCAGTGTGTGTTTGGGAGCTGCCAGGAAGGGCTGCCTTCCTGGGTCATTGGCTTTGAACCTGGTGGGGCCCTCAGGATAACCCATCTGCCTAGCCCAGGAGTCCACCTCCTTCCCCAGCTAGTCTTTTTCTTTGTAGAACCCCCAACTAGTTCAACCTTCTGACTTATCTTCCTGGATGGCTCCTAGTAATGTGTTTCTCTTCACACTTTCTTAGGTCATGTTCTCGTTTGAGGCAGGCCGCCGCTGCCCCTCTGGCCCCGGAACTTTCACCTTCCAGACGGCACAGGGAAATGACATCTTTCAGGCAGTTGAGACTGCAATCCATCGGCAGAAGGCCCAGGGCAAGACTGGTCAGGGGCAGGATATTCTCAGAGCTGATTCTCGGGAAGAAGTGTCAGAGGGGAAGCTGGCTTCCATCCCTGGCGCCCAGGAGCTCCCTGGCAGCCCTCCAGCTCTGTATGCTGAACCCTTAGACTCCCTGCGCATTCTTCCAGGTCCTTCCCAAGATTCCCTATATTCAGACCCCCTGGATAGCACCTCTGCTCAGACAGGGGAAGGGGTACAGTTAAAGAAATCTCTTTACTGGGACATGTATGAGCATGTGCAGCAGCAGTTACTGAAGGCCAAGCTAACGGACACTAAAGAGGACCCCATCTATGATGAACCTGAGGGCCTTGCCCCAGCCGCTCTCCGGAGCCTTTATGATCTGCCTCAGGAGCCCAAGGATGCATGGTGGTGCCAGGCTCGGGTGAAGGAGGAGGGCTATGAACTCCCCTACAACCCTGCCACTGATGACTATGCAGTGCCACCCCCTCGGAGCACAAAGCCTCTCCCAGCTCCCAAGCCCCAGGGCCTGGCCTTCCCTGAACCTGGTGCCGTAACTGGTGGTGGCAGCAAAGGCCACAGCTCAGACACTGCCCTGTATAGCCAGGTCCAAAAGAGCAGGACCTCAGGGAGCTGGGACTATGGGCTCTCTAGAGAAGAGAATGACAGGACTGGGGTCAAGTCAGAGGGCTCCACATGAGAAGTAGGGCAAAGCTGGGGTTGCTGATAAGAGGACTGTGGGGGAGGTGGTACTGGGGATCGAAGAAACCTGTTAGAACCAGCGGGAACCAGAGGGCTGGAGGGACCTATATGAAGCTAGGGAACCAGATGGATCAGGGGAGTCAAGGGAAGGATGATCAATACCCAAAAGTCCTGAAAGTGGACAGATGGCAGGGCTCAGGGATGGGCCTTGATTAGGTCAGCATCCCTAAGTCATCCTTCCAAAAGGAAAAGCTGCTGGACCAGGTCTATGGAAAGGGTGCTTCGTTGGAGTAGGTACACTTGGAGGGGCCTGCATGGTGGCTATAGGGAGATGCTGGACTGTGCCTGGATTCTTTCCCCTGCGTTATTTGCCAGAGATTTATTTTTTAAAGTTTTATTCTCATTAAAGTCAGTTTGGGTTTAAGAGGTCTGTGTGTGTGCATAGTCACAGAGGGGATACAGAGGCAGGGTGTGCTAGGTGGGTGTGGAGGGGATCAGGAGGAGAATCAGGAATGTGTTGGGAGCCATGGAAGGAGGAAGGGGCCCCATGGAGGGGAGCTGAGCAGATTGGCATTTCAGAGCCTGGGTAGTCCATTTGGCCCCTCTGGGCTTGACCCTATCTGTGTGACCCTGGTAGAGTTGTATAATATCTGCAACCTTCAGTTTCCTTTGCTGCCTTTTTGTAAACTGGGAAAACTTAATAACATGCTCTACCTTACAGGGTTGTTTGCATGAAAGGAATTAAATTTCTTAAGTACTTAATGCAATTTGAAGCACAGAGTAAGCATTTTCTAAATGGTAGTTATTCTGTGGATCATAAGGGCTGATAGGAAGGTAGGGAGGTAGGCATGAAGAGAAGGTAGTAGAAAGGGAATAAGTCTTTTTTCACACCATCCTCTATCCTGTTCTGAGCAATATGACCTCCTTTCCTCCCTGTGTATCACTCTCTCTTTTGCATGTAGGTACTAAGCACCAACCACTTTTCTGCTTGGAGCTAGAAGAGAACTAGCATGGTGGATATAGTGGGAGGGGCACCGGCTTTGGAATCAGGCTTGGATTTCAATCTTATTTGTTTTTCATGAGCTCTAAAACTTCATCCTTGTCTCCCGAGCTCTAGTTTCCTGAAGGTGACCTGACCTCATCCACTTGCTTACGCAGAGCTACAAGGATAAAATGCTCCTAACAATGGCTTACCCAGTGTTTAATATTCATCTGTGTTAACAGTTTCAAATGACCCAAAAGAAAACTTGCTTGCAGAAGGGAGAGGCTCGGGTATGTCTCTTCCTAGGCTGAGGTCGGAGGAGGGAAAGGCTCTTTTCTCAGTCACCAGAGCTCACAGAGGCTCAGGTGGATGGAAGGCAAGTCTGACTGCAGAATGCCATCGTGTGAGCCTTAGCATGGATGCGGCTGGGCAGGGCAGCCAGACCCAGGCTCTGGTGACTTAAGGCTCTGAAGGATACTCCTCCACTTCTTCCTCCTCCTCTCTGGAAGGCTGGAAGAAGGCTTCTGAGGAGATTTTGCTGGTGGCTCGCAATTTAGGGGCCTTGCTGGGGGCTGGAGTTACAGGCAGGGGAGCCACCGTGGCTCTGACTCGATTCATCTGCAAATGCCCAGCCTGGAAAGAAAGCAGAGCTGTTTCTGACCAGACAGAGTTCCTGATCTTATCCCATTCCCTGCTGGGTCTCCTGTCTTAACTTCTTCACTTGTCTCATCCCTGGAGTGACAGTCTCAATGCTCAGGGCAGTGGAGTCCCTTGCGCTCTCACCTTCACAGAGACCATGCCCTGGCTGAGTGTCCCTCCTTTGTGACCTTGCCCACCAGCTGACTTGTGGGCTCTGCTCACACCTCTAGATTGACTGTAGTCTGGAAACATCTTTCTCTAGTAACGTTAGCTAAGGCAAAGCAGGATTTTTTTCCCCCTAAAGGCTCTGTTACTGAGAAAGGAAGCCCAAATATTATAAAATATGAATTTCATAAAAATAATTCTCTACTTTCAATTACTCTTCTTTTTAGCCCTTGTCACTAGAGCCCTGTCTCCAAGCCACTAACCTGATCGCCTCCCACCCCCCGGCTTTGCTCCTCTGTAAAATTACTGTAACACTTACCTTGCTGGGGTGCTGTGAGGATTAAATGAGAAAAATATGTGTGAAAACCCTTGTCACATAACCTGGCAAATAACTGGTGCTCAGTAAATGCTAATTTCTCTTCTCTGGGGTATTTCTTTCCCACCTTCCCTTCAGCCTTTTCTTCCAATTGAGGGCTATGGTTGTAGTTCCAGTGCAGCCAGTTTGCTTATGACTGAAACAATGGTCTGTGAAACGACTAATGAGTTATCATAAACACTAACTATAGTTAAGATACCTGAATGTTATCATAGTCAGTATTCATTCCTAGTCTCCGCTTCCCCCCACCCCACCCCAACACACACACTGAGAATGGCTTGTAATTTCCTTTGTCTAGGATAAAAGGCAGCTCTTTTTTCTTCCCCCCTTGTTGGCTTGGTTCTCCCTTCCACCACGGGAGATCCAGGGTAGAGGGCTACTCCCTGGTATTGGGGGGAGTTGGGAACAAGGGAGGAGGGGTCTCTTGGATTCTGGGCATAAATGAGAGGGAGGAGAATAAGGAGAGAAGCCACACCTTTCTCAGGGACCGATTCTCCAAGGTTGGGTGGAGTCGGCCTGGAGGCTTGGCAAAGGTGCTGCTCAGGTGTGAGTACAGGTGGCTCCAAATCTGCAAGGGGTTGTAGATGGGCTCCAGCTCTAGGCCGTCCAACACGCTCTGAAGAAGAGAGGAGGAGCCTTACCTGGGGAGCTTGAGGTCACAGAACACAAGATGTCAGGCAGAGCCCTTTGAGTGTGAGAGGCTGAAGGAGGTGTGAAGACCTAGGGCATCTCTGAAGGCTGTGAAATAGACCAGGGTCCCACTGGGTGTTCTGGCCCTCAGGTCTGAGTGCTTGTGAGGTAAGTGTCAGGCACAGGGCAAGGCAGGAGCAACACTAAAAACTCTGGACCAGAAGTATGTCATGGGGTATGGGTGCTGTGAGGGTTACAAGGGATCCAGTGTGCATGGCTGTGAGGGAGTGTGTCCTCATCCTGGGGCTGTTCACAGTCTATGAGGCGAGTACACTGAGTGCTCAGCCTGCCTGTGAGGTGAGTGTAACCAGAGGACACATGAGCACAGCATTCCTGAGCAGTCAGGTTTTCCGGCCACAATATCCTGTGCCAGGAACCATTGGCCCTAAAGTGAGACACGGAGCACAGCCACTTGTGCCCACCTCTCTCTTTATCCCCTTGGCGCCAAGTGGAGAGCACAATTCCAGGCTCTGTCCTCTCTGCACGTAAGCCAGTGATCCAGCAGCAATGTGGTTTCACTTCTCCCTGCCCAGAGCCCCACTCCTGCCCTCAGCCTGGGGAAGCTGCAGAGGAATTCCAGAAATCCAGATCCACGAAAGAGGAGGAGGAGAAAATGGCCTTCAGAGCTATTCCCTCCTTTGCATTGCAGTCTTATTTTGAAGCCCTGCCTATTCTGGGCCCCTACATTGTCTGCTTTTTCCTCTTTTCCTCAACAGACAGAAGTAGATGCACACACACAGGTAGACACACATGCATATGCATAATGCAGAGAAAGATCTGTGGGAACATGCCATCACTGCTAACTTCCTCCTGCCCCACTGCAGTTCCTACCCTGTTTTTTCTCTGGTCTTCTCACCACACCCTTGGGACTACTTCTCCCTCAGCTCTCTGTCCTTACCCTCACTGGCTCATTCTTCTTCTTCATCCCTTTTTCTGACTCCCTTCCCTCCTCTTCCCTCTATCTGTCCCAGGAGATCTGGGCTCCACTGGCCTCCACAGTCTTCAGGCTGTCATCAGGCAAGTCCTCAGGCAGCAGAGGGAAGCGGTTGGGCAGCATCAGTTCCCGTGTGGCCACTGCCTTCACCAGCAGAGTTGGGGAGCACGATGGCACAATCACATAGAAGGTGCTGGCGGGCTCTCTCAGGCTGTGTCCTTGGCTTGGGGCCTCTCCTTTGGCCAACAGCAGCCATTCTCTTTTCTGAAACAAGGACATGCATAAATGCTGGTTTTTCTTCAGTCTTCAGCACGTTCTTAAGATCAATCTCAACCAAGGGTTCCCTGAGTTCCTCTGGGGGATGTCAGGGAGGGTTTCCCCCTTGCCCTGGAAGGGAAGAACTTCCTGCCTGAATCACCTGTGCCCTCCAGACTGCTCTTTCTCTCTGTTTGGGGATGTACACAGAAAGGTTGACAGAAATAAATTAAGAGATGCCCTATAACCTGAAGTAGGTATTCACACCAGAGGGGACTAATGTATCACTCAATGGTAAACGTAGAGTTTTTAGAATTATAATTCTTAAAACAGAGTTTTGAAACAAAGACTTGTGTGGGGTGTTGTGAAAATTCAGGCCTTATTTTGATGTTGTTAAAGTCTGGTTGTGTTGCAGGACTGGGGTAGAGAGGGCTGACTGGGGAACCCCTGGAATGCCCAGAGAAGGTTTACGTGAAGGTGGTCAAAGCCACCTGAACAAGTAGAAGAAGAGTGAAGAGTAGGGAGATGAAAACTTTGGTACAACAAGGTAGGGTGGGGGAATAGGCTTTTGAGATCAACTTAGCCAGTCACAGGACAAAAAGAGGGGTCAGAATTCTGGACATGGTGACTGTTAGTGCAGAGTACTGTAGAATAGAATGGTGACACTTTGCTATGTGCCATGGAGAGCAGAGGTTAGCACGTGGTAAAGAGAAGAGACAAGTAGACATATAGGAAGATTTTCTAGGTATACTCTTTGAAACTAGGCATAGAAATGAGGCAATTTCAAGAAAAACTACAAAACTCCAGGAAATATGGAGTCAGAACTGTTACAATTATCTGTAAATTTGTCCTCTTGCTTGAGGTAATCATTAATTACAGTTAGTACAGACATAACAGTCTTCCTGATATGTAAGATGAAAGACAGCACATTAGCTCTACCCACTCTACATTATAAAAAGTTGGAAGAAATAATATAATAGGAAAGGCAAAAAGGAGAAAAAGAAGATAATAAGGGAATAGAGGGATATCAGTGTCTTGTGGAAGATAAGTGGAAAGTGACACATGTAGCAGAAAAACCTGCTGTAGAATTAGAGTTATACCCCGAGGGGATGTGTTGGGGTGGAGGGGGTGGGGGAACGTTCTGGACACTTTAAAGCAGTGTTATCAGTCTGTGCAGCACAGAACTCTGGGAGGTCTGGAAGGCTGGGCAGGTGGTAGGTACCTTCATAAGTTCACACTTGTCAACATTTCCCTTATTTCTGTGTTGTATTCCTGAAGAACAGATCCAAATGTGATGGAAAGTCTACCTGATGGTTCTCAAATCCACCAAATTGGAAATAGATGCTATAGAAAGTTTTGTGTATGTGTGTGTGGGAGAAATTTGCCCCTGCTCTGAGGACATAGCCCCTTTAAGTCTCAAAGGGATAAGAAGGAACTTGCAGGGTACTCCATTTCAGTTGTTTCAAGTAACTTCTGATGTGGCTCAGACTTTGGATTATTATTATTTTAATCTATTTTTTAAATTCTGCTTCACGCATTTGTTTGTGAATTTGTTTATTTATTAAGAATCTATTGAGTGTCTATTATGTCTTGAGCACTGTGTGTAGGTATACAGAAATTCATTAGACACGTGCATTACTTAAGGAGGCTTATAAACTAATGTTTATCCTGAACTTAGGATGACCAATTGTTCCGGTTTGCTCGTTTTTAGCACTGAAAATTCTGTGTTCCAGAAAACTCCTTAGTCCTGGGAAAACTGGGGTAGTTCATCATCCTTCTAAGACTCCATGGAGAATGGAGTATCTTGCCACTGCGGCAAGTCAGTGGAGGTAAAAACTATGGCAATATGACATTTTTTTGTGCTTCAGTGTTATGCAACAAATTCACATCTGCTACATGGTGGAGTTATTAAGAATCTTTGAAAGTTGTACACAGAAAATTATGACCCCTAGAACTTGAGTCTATTGATTTTGAGACAATAGTTAAGATTGTGTTGGAGAACTGGGGTACAGAAATAAATGAGGTCTTTCCAAAGTAACTCTTGATGTGGGGACTAGCAGAAGACTGGAAAAAGGTTGAGTTGAAAGGATTTTACAGAATGCTTTAAAACTTTGGGCTTCTTTACAGAATGGTTGGAAGAAGGTTCTGGGAGGAAGAGAGACAAATGCATACTTATCTGAGTTTGATAAAGATATTGATTTATCTGCAATTTTACAAGTATTCTGAGAAAGTGAGAGATAGGGAAGTTAAACTTTAAGGCCTCTATTTTGGACTCTGAATTTCTAACCCCTTTGGGGACTCGAAGTCCAGGACTCAAGCTTGAACATGTTACCGAAGTCATGGGTTGATCTGTTGGCACAGGCAGTAGTAGCTGTGATGGAAATGATTAACTACCATAGCAGGTATCTGAGGCTAAGAAAACGTAGTGGCATGGCACTGTCTTATGGGGTGTCCCAGAAGACTGGACTTTGGGGTCCTCAAATTGAACAATGCTTAATGACTGTAGATGACTGCTGAGTACTTAGAATATGCTTTTTCTAATTCTAAAAAAAAGAGCATGAGTTAGATGTCGAATTTTTCAGAAGGCAGGTGAAAAGCTGTCTATGTTGTGGTTAGGGACTTTGCAATAGAAGGTGCCAGGGAGCTTAGATTTTTTTGGAGATTAGGACTTCTTCTGTTTGGAACAGGTGTGTCAGGGACAGAGTTGAATGGCATGCCATACTCCAAGCTCAGCCTGACTAAAGTCACCCTCTCTGACCCTCCCTAACTTCTAATTACTAAGGTTATGAGGAAGATGTGGCAGCCACTGTTGGTTGACTGGCCACAGCTCCCCAACCACCTTCCCTTCTCCCTTCTCTTTGCCTGTTTTTCAGATTTTCAGTGATAGGTCTAGGGGTGATTTGTGACCTAGATTTAAATAATGAAACATAAGCAGAAATTGCTGAGTGGAGTTTCTGGAAAAGATTTGTAATATGCTGGCAAGCATTTTATCTCTACACCCTACCCCTTCTTTCCCTATAGGACAGGACTAAGTCTTAAGTTGCAACAGCCATCTTGTGACCATGAGACAATAGACATAAGGAAGAAGTACACCAGCTATGGTTGCTGCAGTGGAAAAATGGAAAGGCCTGGGTCTTTGATGGGTCATTGATCAACTGCACCAGCTTGCAATGATCTGTCCCTACACTTCTTGTTACATGAGAAAAACAACTTCTTCATTAGTCAAGTTAGAGCAGGATTGGTTATCTGTTAGTTGCAGCCAAATGTATCCTTTACAGATACCAAAGGAAAGAAAGAGGATGTGGTCACTCACTTCTGGGTATCTGGGGAAAGAGGAGTAGAAAGGACAATTTTAATGGTATTGACATAGGCCTAAAAGGCAGGTAGAAATTTATTATAGCAGGTAAACGCTCTAATCTTACCAAACTAGAGCTCCCCTGGTCTACCTTCAGTATGAAGGTCTGGGACCAAATTCAATGATTAAAGAAACACTGACCAACTCCTGAGTGGGAGCGTTTCTGAGACAGCCATTGAAGTGCAAAGAAGGTCAGAGCGCTCACATTGCTTTGCTTGTGGGAAGAGACATATTTCATTGTCCTAATACATCTAGCAAGAGAAATCATAGCTAGTTATGGAAAAACTATGCATACCTGGTTTTTTTTTTAATCTGAAAAGGCATCAGGAGGAAAATAGGTTAATTTGGCATTATTTGCTTATTCTCTCACTTCAGAAGGCAAGACCAAGAGAAGCAGAAAATGAAGCTGCAGTGTCTATTGCTCTGTTACTCTCACACTGGCTTCCATAAAGGAGACCAGGGGAAGATGGTAAAAGACATTTAAAACACCTAAACAGCGGATTATACATTCTGCTCAAATAAACATTGACCATTCTCCAGGATAGACCATATGATAGGCCATAAATCAAGGTACAATAAAAGTAACAAGATTAAAATCATCCAAAGTATCTTCTTTGACCACAGTGGAATGAAATTAGAAATAAATAACAAAAAGGAATTTGGGAAATTCATGAATATGTGAAAATTAAATAATATATTCCTAAATAATCAATAGTTCAAAAAAGCAATCACTAGGAAAATTAGAAAATAATTTGAGATGAGTGAAAATTAAAACAAAACATACCAAAACTTATAAAATACAGCTAAAGCACTGCATAGAGGAAAATTTATAGCTGAAAACTCTTCAATTAAAATAAAAAGATTTCAATTAATAAATGAAACTTCCACTGTAAAAATCTAGAAAAGGAGACCAAATTAAACCTAAAGCAAGCATGAAGAAGGAAACAAAAAATTCTAGAGTAGAAAGAAATGAAATAGAGAATAGAAAAATAATAGAGAAATCAATGGAAATAAAAGCTCGTTCTTTGAAAAGATCAACAAAATTGACAAACAAAATTGAAAAAAGAGAAAATATCCAAGTTTCTAAAATAAATAATAAATGAGGGGGTATCACTACTGACCTTAAAGAAATTAAAAGGATTTTAAGGGAATATTATAAACAATTATAGGCCAAAAAGTGAGATAACATGGATGAAATGGACATGTTCCTAGAAAGACACAAACTGCTGAGACTGACTCAAGAAGAAATAGAAAATATGAATAAATCTGTGTCATGGGTCCCCAAAACCACTCCCAGATTCAGCAGTTACTAAGAGAACTCACAGTACTGATCATATAGTAGTACTCTTGGATTTATTACAGCAAAAGGATACGAAGCCAAATCAGCAAAGAGAAAAGGCTCATTGGGCAAAGTCCAGAGGAAGCCAGGTACAAGCTTCCAAGAGTCCTCTACCAATGGAGTTGCACAGGATGTGCCTAATTCTTCCAGCACTGAAGTGTGACAACATTTGTAAAATGTTGTTCACTAAAAGTCGTTAGAGACTCAGTGCTCAACGTTTTTATTGGGGGCTGGTCACATAGGTGGCCTATACCTAGCACATACCAAAATTTCAGACTCCTAGAAGAAAAGCAAGTGTTCAGCATAAACCATATATTTTTTTTGCATAGTTTAGGCAGAGTGTGCCACTCTTATTATTTAGGAAATGGTGAGAATACTCCCCAAATTCAACTTCCCAGATGCCAGCCAAGGGTCAATCTTACAAGTAGGACTTTCTAAGGATAACTGGAGTCTCAGGCCTGCTATATTAACTTTTTTTTGTACAACATAATACAAGTAAAGAAAATAATTAGTAATTAGGAAATTTTCCACAAAGAAAAGCCAAAACCCAGATGACTTCACTGGGAATTCTGCCAAATCTTTTAAGAAATAACATTAACCCTTCACAAATTCTTCCAAAAAAATAGAAAATGAAGTAACACTTCCCAAATCATTCTATGAGGCCAGTATTACCCTGATACTAAAACCAGATAAAGCTATCACAAGAAAAAAATTACAGACCAATAACCCTTACGAATACAGATGCAAAAATCCTCAATACAGTAGCCAACCAAATCCAGCAACACAGAAAAAGATTATACTCCACAACCAAGTGGGATTTATCCTACAAATGCAAGGTTGGTTTAATATCCAAAAATCAAACAATATAATATATACACCATGTTAACAGAAAAAAGGCCAAAAACTACATAATCATCTCAGTAAATTCAGAAAAAGCATTTGATAAAATACAAAACCCTTTCATGATGATAACATTAAACAAAACTAGGATTAGAACAAAGGCTTCTACAAAAACCCACAGCTAACATCACAGGTAGTGGTAAAAGATTGGATGCTTTGTCCTGAAGATCAGGAACAAGACAAACATGTCTGCTTTTGCCACTTGTAGTCAACAATGTACTGAAGGTGCATTGAGGACCAAAGGGCCATTTCCCACATTCTGAACTGTTAGCCCTTTTAGATTCTGAGGGAGCTGAGAGGCACTCATAGAGATATGAGTGTGTCAACATCCTGGCCCTTGGGGACTAATATTTTCTAAATTTGACTGAAGAAAATATAGTAATGTGACATTTCTCAAATCAGAGAGCTAAAGTGCAAATTTATACTGCTTCGGAGTGCTGCGAAGGTCAAGATAGATGTGGCAACAGGTACATGGATGGGGAAGGGGCAAAAAGGATGAGTGGGGGCAGGCTGTAGCTGGAATGGGGGTTGCAGGAAAAACTTCACAGTGAAGGTATTTAAGCAAACTCTGGGGAAAAAGTGAGTAGATATTTATCAGGTGGACAGAGGCAAGGGGAAGGGAGCATTGGGGATCATTTACTAATTTATTAGTGTGGCCGGAGTGGACAATGGAAGGAACATGGTGAAAGATGAAGCAGGAGAAATAGGCAAGGCTGGGTCACGAGAAGCCCACCAATCCCATGCTAGCCTGCTATCCTAGCACCTGTTTTCCTGCAGGCTCTAAACTCTAACCTCATTCTGACCATTTTTGTTTTTTAAAAATGGCTCCTGACCTGCTATCACCTCACTCTCAGCTTGGATTCCTGCTCTAGACTCTTCGCCTAACATAACCAAGAACTTTCCATTTCCCCACCCACTTACAGCCCAACCAGGTCATTGCCTGTGTACTTAGACTCCTGCTGCACACGTCCTGGTTTGAATCCTGTCACTTCTGTGGCCAATTAGGGCAGACATGGCCAGTAAAGCTTCGGAATGCGTCTCCAAAGACTGACACTGTAAGTAGGAAACTGAAAGGCCTAGGTGGTATTTTCATTTATTTTTCTAGTTCACACAGACATGACTTTGTAAGAGAAATGAGGAAGTGGAAAGTGAGTCACTAGCTACATAACTGGGACTACACAGCAGGTTTTGGTAATTAAAATTATGTTTTCCTGGTGATGAATCAATTCATCTCATAAATACTTGGAAAAATCAATTTTATTTATATATACTTATTTATTTCCTACCACATTCTAGAAAATAATTATGCCAGTTTTGAAAAATGCAACAGTACAAAAAGATAAATTAAACAAGGGGATTGGGCAAAGGAAAAATAAGGGTAGGACCATAATAGAGCCAAGATTAAATAAGGTCATAAAAATGCAAACCACTCACTTTAGCCAGAAGGGAGTCCCACAGCTCTTCCTAATGTAAAGCCTGGAAGACACTATCTTGTGGATCCTTATTGAGTAGTGAATGTGTTTCAGAGCACTCCTGCAATTGATATGATAATGAATTTTACATGGCTATAGAGTGGTTAAGAGTTTGGGTCCTGGAGTCAACCTTTCTGGGTTCAGTCCTGGCTCTACCATTTACTAGCTGTGTAATCTTGGGAAAGTACTTAACATCTCTGGGCCCTAATTTCACTACTGTAAAATAGGAATAATGATTCCTATCTCATTGGATGACTATGAAGATATTATAAATTAATGGTTGTGAAGTGTTTAGAACTTTTTCAGGCACATATTAAGTACCAGGAAGTGTGAGATTTTAAAAATTAACAATTATTAGATAACACATTAAATTTTGTTAGATTAAAATAATTTAATAATTCTTAGCTATAATCTATAAAAACTCTGACGAATGAAGTCAAAACACATGGCTCTCTTGTGGTCTGGAGTGAAATTTATGGGAATGGATGGATGGCACATATGTTCAAGAAGGGCTAGGACATGAGTTTTTTGAGACCCTTGCCTATCTGATGAAGGGATATTCTTCTGAGAAAAAAGAAGTAAAATACCCCAATAAAACAAAATAGTCTATAAGTAGGACAGAAAAATACAATATTCAATTTTTAAGTAAAAAAATAGGGGAATGAAATAACACTTAAGACTGCAATTGACTGAGTTTTTGGGTATTTGTAAAATGAAATTTGAAGTTATACAACATTTATAGTTGATGAAGCCTGGTGAGCTGGCACTAATGACTAGAATTTAATTATGGCAGTATGGGCTTTGTTCAGAAGAATTGCTCTAAAAGAAGGAGTGGAGGAAGAGACAGTGTTGAATGAACTGAACTCTGCTTATACCTGTAAGGAAACCCAGGCACCTGAAAATTAGGACATGGTGGATTCACCAATTGGCTGAGGGTAAACCTGAAAATGTATTATGAGTTGTCTAGCCAGCTAAGGAATGCAAAGGGGAGATAAGTGAACATTTAATAAGCATCCACTTCTGCATCTGAGTAGGCTGGAATGGCCAGTGACAGACTGCTTCTTTTGCCTGGAACAACTAGAAAAGCTGGACGATATATAGAAACTATCTATCTGAAGACAGTGAAGAGGTGCTGTCACAATAAAAATGAAAGGCAGCTAAGTCTCTGGAGTCTTCCCTCTCTGGAGACTCCAGAGAGATGAGAGAATTACTGCAACTACTTTTAACATGAAGGCATATGTTGATTCTGAGTCAGAGGAAGTCAGGGTGGGAGCTGAGAATCTAGAATTTGCACCTGCTGAGGCATCTGCAAGGGAACAGAGAAACCAGCAGGTCTTTTGGTGGAGACTTGGCAGGGGTGGGGTGGGTGCTCAAGTCAATTTCTCACTTAGCACATTTCCCAGATACTAGGGCAAAGACACCCAAAGAGAAAGCCTCTAGAAGGAGAACACTGTAGTAGACTTGGGGTAGAGGAATTAGAGTTGGGATTGTTCAGGGGAGGGGACACATACAACACACCAGGTTTGCAGTGAAAAATCCTGGAGGGCCAGGAGCAAATTAGGGGCAAATGGAGCCTTAGCAGCACTGCAGCTCAGCCTTGACTCAGCACAGCTCCTGAGTGGAGTGAGATGACCTGCCACCACTCTGTCTGCTTAACATAGGGCAGGATAAACCTTCTCTAGAGGAAGCCAACACCAACTGGAGCCTCTACAATTTATTTAGATACAATGAACGTCTTTCATTGTAATAATATCAGGTACACCAAAAAAAAAGACCACATGTCTGAAAACCACAAAAAAGAGACAATAGAAACAAAGCCACAGGTGATCCAGGTATTGGTGTTAGCAGATCAGAACCTTAAAATAGTATGTTCAAGAAAATAAATGAAAATATGGAGAATTTCTCTGGAGAATTATAATACAAAAGAAACAAATGGAAATTGCAGAATTACTAACCAACCACTACATGCAAATTGCATGCCAGACATATGCTAGGTTCTTTACAGACTCAACATTACTTAATCATCTTAAAACCATAGGAAGTATATTTTATTATCCCTACAGGTGACAGGGATGAGAGTTACTAATATATGTCTGTCATGCACTTTCTCCCTTGTTTTCCTTCTCCCCAACTTCACTTCTACTCAAGAAAGGAGAAGCCTTGTAAGTTCGATCCTGGAAGTTTTAAATAGGTAGAAAGACAGGACCTGAGAAGGGAGGGGACTATGTCAGAGAGACTGTCAGTCTGCAGAATGTTTATCTGGCTGAGAGAGGGAGGAAGAAAATAGAGGAACAGGGACTGGGGCTGTAGACAGTGTTTTAGTGTGTGTGTGTGAGTGTGTGTGTGTGTGTGTGTGTGTGTGTGTGTGTGTGTGTGAGAGAGAGAGAGAGAGAGAGAGAGAGAGAGAGAGAGAGAGAGAGAGAGAGAAAGGGTCTTGAAGTAGCTCTAGGTTAGACATAATTGAAGAGTAGAATAAGAAAATTTGAGAAATGGCATTGTAGGTTATGAATTAATAACAAAAATAAATTATTTGAAAGCACACATAAATTAATTTTAAAATTACTTTTTGGTCTCTGGATAGTGCTTTTTATTTATGACTTATGCAGAGACTAAACCACATGGAGCCAATAGATTTATTAGGGTTACTACATCTACACCAATACTCAGAGAGGTTAAGTATGTTGACTAAGTTCCCACAGTTGGAAAACAATGAAGCTGAAGCTGTTGTTAGGGCTATCTGAAGCCAAAGTCCATGCTTTCCACGGACAACACAAATTACATTTTCCCACAACAGATTAGAAAACTACCTTGCCTTGACTCCCAAAAAAGAGAGATAACAAAGAGAGAATTTCTATTCTGAACCTAAATTTGACTTAAGGCTGAGGAATTAGTTGGTAAAATGGGGAAGTGGTAGAAATTCCAGGGAAAGGCCACCGTGGTATCCTGGAGTCTGGGTGGTCAAATTTATATCAGAGACTTGAATTCATATCATAGGATCATATACTTACAAATGATTTTAAATATGCCTTTCTCTAAAAAGAAACAGAGCACACATGGGCCTAACGATAAATGTAGGAACCCAGGAAAGCCTCAGTGTGGAAGCAACATTTTAGCTGAGTCTTTCAGGATGGGGTACGATTTGAACACATAGAGACAGAAGGGACAAGATGAACAAAGGTACAGAGGAGGGACAATTTGAAGTCTGCATATTAATTTGGTTGGAGTGTATGGTACATAAAGGGGAATAATGGGAGACAGGCTGGAGTTTGAATTTTCGTTAAGTGATATGGACTTTAAAACATAATGACTAGTAAGCCACAAAATGTCTTTAAGCTGAAGAGTGGCAGGATCAGTGCTGTGTTTCAAGAAGATTAATCTGGTGGCAGTATGTAAAATGGATTGGGAAGGGGAAACATGAAAGTCATTTAGACAAGTGAAGAGGTTATCGCACTATTAAAGGTAAGAGGTAGAAAGCCTGAGCTAGAAAAGTGATAAATAAGGATGGAGAGAGATACCTGTAAATACTGGTAGATGCTATGGGGGACAAAACAGGCAAGGCTAAAGTCACTGGGTGCTGGCACCATGGAAAAACATGTGATAGTCAAGGAATGCTTCAAGATTAGAAGAGGGAGAGATTGAAGGTAGGGAAACTAGGTGAGAATTTACCGAGGAAGTCTGGTTGAGAACAAGCAGTGGGAATGGGCCTTTATAGGACAGTTATAATCCATGTTATGAGAGGAGAACTTATATGACTTAATGATGAAGTGGGCATAAAGGGTGAGAAGGCTGAAAGTGACTGAGGTTTTAAGCCTGGGTGAGTAGACAAGGGCAGTGCTGCTATTAACAGAAAGACAGAAGTTAGAGTGAGAAGTTAGCTGGAGAGGAAACATCACAAATGAGAAACAGAAGGCAAGAGTTACATGGGGAGCTGACAACAGCCGATTTTAAAATAGCAGATGAAAAAGGTGTAAGAAAGATACAAAACCAAGGATGGAGTTAAAGTGCTAAAAATTTGCACAAACAGGATCAGGAAGGTTAAAATTCAAAGTAAGTCTTGTCACATAGCAGGCACTCAAAACATGCATGTTGAATGAATGAACTGAGGCCTGTGAGAAATTCTCTCTGTAACACAGGCTTTGCTGCTTGGAGAAGGTGTCATGTGAAAAGCAAGAAGGAAGAGCTATTTAAACACTATCCTGCTTCTCTCTTTTCCAGAAAAGGAGAGTGGTCTTTAATTGGGATGAGGCAGAATAAACAGAGTGGAGGGAACAGTAATGTAAGATGAGAGAGGAGCTCTTACAAGTACCCAGTCACTTTAAGTGAATTCACATCCAGTGAAGGACAGAAATATGGGGTGTTCAGGGAAGGGAGAATTAGCCTCCGTGCTGTAGTCTGTATTATCTGGCCATATCCAAAGTAGGGAATTTAGCAAGAAGTTTGCAGTCCACAGAACTAGATTAAAATTCTGACTCAGCCACTTTGGTAGCTGTGTGATCTTCAATAAGTTACTTCATCTCTCAGACATCACTCTTCCCCCTCTGTAAAAACAAAGTCAACAATCCCTATTCTCACAGCGTTATTGTGAAGATTAAATGAGGTAGAGTATGTAAAGCACTTGGTTAAGTGACTAGCACTTAGTGAGACGTATGTGCTGGTATATACATCTTTGCTTCCTTTTCTGATTGTTTTCTTGGGCTACATTTCCAGCAATGGAATTAAAGTGTTGAAGGATCACTTTCTAGAACATGCACACTCCCTCTAGCACTGTATTATAATGCCAATGCCTGTTTAAAATACCATGAACTAGAAGAATGTGTATTAAAGCCACTTGAGATAAATTTCTCCTGAGTGATGTAGCACTTTTGAGACCTTGAGGAACTGGGTGGAGTAAATAGTAAACTAAGCTGTTGGGCTCTAATAGTCAGAAATATCTGTTGTCTCTGCTGTGCAAAGACAGCAGAGTGCTCTTCAAATAGGAAACAGGAACTCAGTGGGTGGACCTAAAAGAGACTGTGGGCTTTGAAACAGAAAAAAAAAAAAAAAGTCTGTTTCTGATAGCAAAAGAGACGAATTGCTATGCTCTCCTGATCACCCATGTTCTGCTAGGTCAAACCTTTATTCTGTATCCACTTAGCAGTTCTACATGTCTTTGGCTTATATTTGTGGTTGTTTTATTTTGCTTTGTAAATGTATTACTGTTTCATGTATGTGATCTCTTAGTTTTTCCATTTCAGGAAATGGCATGCACATACTTGTCCAAATCAGAAATCAGGCAGTTATTTGATACTTTCTCTTCTTCACTCCCTACATCCAATCCATCACCAAATTCTGACACTGTCTCTAAAACATTTCCTTAATTGGTTTACCTTTCTCATCTTGACTTCCAACATTTGAATGCAAGCCACCATCATTTCTTGCCAGGATGACTGTTATGCCCAACTGTCTCAATTTCTTGTTCTCATTCTTGCCTCTGCTGGTTCATTTCCAAATTTTGGCCCAGGTAATCTTTTAAAAACTTAGATAGATGACGTCATTTCTCATGATTTCTTTTGGTTCTTAAAGCCCAAAGTCCTTACTTTGGCCTACAAAGCTTTGCATAATTTGACCCCTGCCGCATCCTCTTTCTACCCTACTGCGTGACAAGGTCTGGAGATGGGGACAGATGCTTCAAGGAATGCATCATCAAGAACAAAGACATGGCA
The DNA here is from genome assembly GCA_004027375.1 of Macroglossus sobrinus. Lineage (NCBI taxonomy): Eukaryota > Metazoa > Chordata > Mammalia > Chiroptera > Pteropodidae > Macroglossus > Macroglossus sobrinus. Next base: position 146,193 of record PVKZ01003112.1, read on the forward strand.
TGTATTTAAGGATAATTGGTTTCTTAGGAATGATCCTATTAATAGTGGGAATTTGGGTAGCACAAATTCTAGTAAGTGTAGACGCTGTACAAGTGGATTTCAAAACTGGCTATGAGGAAAATATGGTAAATTCCCCACATATGGGATCAGCTCCAGTCACTCTGACTATCCAGAATGCATAAAACCTTTATTTGAACAATTATTAAGGGAAATTCCTTTTGATGCACCTCTTAAAGATGTTATGAATAAATTACAACAAGCTGAATTATTAGAACCAGCTTATACTCCTATTCCCACGCAGTTAGTAAAAAAATTAGTAAAAGATAAGAAATTTACTCATAAGCCTGTGCCTACTATGGAAGGGCCTCCTTTTGTGGCCTACTGGATATATAAAAAACTAGTAGCTTAAGTTTGATGGAAAGACTGGTTGGGTCAGGATCTCCTTGGTGCTTACAAACAAAGGAACGAAAACTTACCTTACAAAAGCAGCTTTGTAAAACTAATTTTAAAAATTTTTTCCTCAATACTGCACCAAGGAAACTGTCAAACAGTTATGAAAAAGTTTCAGCTTAAACTTTAGATAATAGCATAAATAAAGTAGCAACTGAAAGATTTATTCAGGCAAAAAGAAGAACAATGTCTGCCCACGAGCCAATATTTGCTATTATGAATACCTCTATCTATCACCTTTACTTAAGTCAAACTTTATCTTATGTAATAGATATAAGAATTAAAAGTTTAGATTGTTCCATCAGGTAGTTCTGTTCCAATGATTGAGAAAAAAGAATGTATTAATTAATCATGAATAATGATATACTCTATAAGATTTTCTGCTTCGCTTAACTACGGAAATTTAACTCTCTGCTACCTTAACGACAAAGTATAATCAAATGTCAAAATAGAAAGTATAAAAGTTGTACTCAAATCACAATAAAACGGAACAGTGTCACACCGCCTCTGAGCTGTGTAGTGGACTGTATCCTGCGCCGACGCCTTGCACACCTTTGGGGCTCCCTGGATCCTGTCGCGGCCGGATTGCGGCAGACCCCTACTCACTTCTTCTCCCCACCTAGTGGTTCTCTCCTCTCACTCTTTGTTACAAAGGCCTTTTCATTCTTGATTCTTCTCTCAGCTCTTTCCAGCCGTGGGGTTGATGCACATGCCGTTCCCTGTGCTCTTCCTGTTACCATTCACCTGGCTAACTCTCTTTCATCTGGCAGGCTTCAGTTTAAATGACACATTCACAGAGAAATTCTCTGATAGCAGCCTCTTCTTTTCCTTCATAAACTTCTCAGAATTAGGACTATATATGCTTAATTCTGTCTCTTCCATTAGAGAGTAAGTTTCTTGAGGCTGTAGATAATGCCTATTATGTGTCCACTAAATACCCAGGGCTTAGAACAATGTCTGGCAAAGACTAGGTACTCTTTATGTGAATGAACCATAATGGCTAGCACAGTGTTAGGAAGAAAAGAGGTTTAAAAATATAGTTACTTACGGACATTTCTCTGTACCATTTAAAGGTAAAAACTCAGGGATTTTAAAGTTTAGTGTCATATAACTGAATTCAAGAATTATTCTTTATAACATGAAACCAACAAAAGCAAGTCATATTTAATCCACATTTCAGAGATTTTCCAGTTTTTTCCTGTCTTCTTAAGGATTGGAACAGGTTTGGGATCAGGGCAGCATTAAGCTAACTGCTTTTCTATGGTTGTATTTTAACACTCTTCCTCTTCCTCACCTGGGGATGTGGGTACTCACCAGCAGGCTGTGACACAAAGCATGGAAATGCTGCTGATTTGTCTCTAGCTCATCCCAGTCCAGCTGCCAACAGCTTGTGGGCCTCAGGATAAATGGGAGTCCATATGTGACTGACTCACAGATACCAGTTGATTTTAGAGCCCTGGGAAGAGGCAACGGCAGTGAAAGCTCCTTAGTGATATCCAGAACCTTGACCTAGATATACTTAAATTTAGATAAGTCCATGACCCTATTGTGAAATCCTTTTGGTTAGTGCCTATGAATTATTCACCCAGTCTGGCCAGTGCCTAGCAAGGTATCAGGCACATAGCACATTCTCAAAGCCTGTTAATCGATGAATGGAGCAGCCATCATGAAGGCTCATGACTCTGGTAGATATTTCTTCTCCTGGCTCATTCTATTCCAAGTGACTTCTCTAGTGACACTCCCATAATATCCCTGCTACAGCAATCATATAACACATTAGTATGATAACCATCTGCATCCCAGTCTTGGCTCTTGTGTGGTGAGGTGCTGACAGAGGATACATCGAAGAAGAGGATGCATTTAAGAAAGTTCCCAGCAGCATCTGTGGTCACAAACCAATGAACAAATTTATTCAGAAACCTGTGCATGGGCACTGCCAGAGGAACCAGAAATAGTAAAGGTGGCCTTTGCAATCATTGCTAATTCTTCCTTGGACTTGGCTTCCCTGGAAGTGGGAATTCTAGTGCTTAGAGAAACGGGAGGGCAGGGGAAGAGCCTTCCTACCACTTGCTCTTTGAAGGTCAGATTTCTGTCCTGATGCCTAAAAACAACTGGTATTTGGTAAATATCTACTGAATGGATAAACACCATTTTGTGGATTTTGTTTTTTCCTTCATTTAGAGACGTTCTGGATTTCCAATCCTCATCCAGACCTCCAAGTGTCCTGCTGCTACACACATCCCCACCATCCGCTCGTTTGTCTCCACATGCTGAGCAGCCTGGCTCTGCTCAGCTCATACCTGACTCTTGCCTGCCCAACACTTGGGGATATACTCTCTCTAGGCTTTCTAGCCATAAAACCCATAATAATAAGTATTTGCATAGATTAGGGAGATTCCTGTGGACCATACTTGATCACCCGGAGCTTGTAACAACAGGCCGAGGACTGAGCAGCCATCTGGTAGAGTGTGCTGAAGTTTCCTTTGGGGTCATCCATTCTCAAAAAGCCATCAGCTGTACCAGGGAGTAAGGACGGGCTGAGGAGTCGCTCTTGGAGATCACATTTCAGGCACACTAGGATGAAAATGACACTGGGAGAGGGATGTCTGTCACAAGTTACCTCAGGCTATGCAATTAAGAGACAACATCTGCCATCTGTTCTTCCTCCACCAGGCAAGTAAGAGTTAGAAGGAGGCAGGAGAATGGAAAGAAAAAAGTACAATTGGTTTGGGAAGGCAGAGCTGGTCTGGAACCTACAGTATTGCTCTACATAACAGGTAAAATTTTCTGGGTCTGACATGATTTTTACTCATTTTACTTCTGTGTTGGCCAAGTGATCTGGTTTAGGATCCAACCTGAGAGAAACATGTGTCTTCTGTGGAAGAGGCAGCTAACATTACAATATGCAGAGACCTTTTCACAGAAGGAAATCTTGCCTCTTCTGCTTCCCTGTAGTGGCTTAGCTTTGGCAAGACTATAGGTCAGATGAAGGAAGAGCAGGAAAGCAGAAGTCAGGCAGTCAGCTGATAGCTACAGTTCCTCTGCTGGCTCTTCTAGTGACATTTGGGGGCTGGGGAGGAATAAGTTCCTGAAACAGTTTACTTTTAAATTCTGCAAAGGAACAGAAGTACAGAAGTTTTTTGGCCTTAGAGTATCACTGTGGCACCAGACCACAGTTCTGAAAGGGCTTTGACTAGGTATGAGTTATTTGTCAAGGTATCATACTCTTCTGTATTAAGCTTCTGCTCCAGCAGTTATATTCACATGCCAGAGTGTATAATGTTCTGTTGTACTAGGCTTGAATCCTTGATATTACAAAGTTTTTCAATAAAATATATACTGGGTTTGAATATTATTAACAAGCTTACAAATACACAAGCGTTGAGCACTTGTGAGAAGGCTAGTAGTTGATGTTAGTGATTTGTGAAATGATTAACTGCAGCATGAGGTACAAACAAAAGTAGAAATAATGTAGAAAAAATAGGATCCAGAACAGATATCAGGTGCAGCTGGCCCTCTGGGCTCGGCACTCAGATGTAGTGAGATGGCTCTTGGCCTGGTTTGTCCTAGAGCCCAGCAAGTCAGTAGGAAGGACTTTGCCTAAGACTCCAGCTTCCCCTCATTCCTGTGTGCCGGACTTCACTGCAGGTCGCTGGACTTCAGGACAGGACAGTTGTATTTATTTGGCTAAGGTTCTCACTCTGGCTGAATTAAAATTCTCCTAGGAAACTTTTAAAGATACTGCTGTCTGGGCCCTACCTCACACCAATCAAATCAGGATCTCTGGGTATGAAGCCCAAATGTTCCTCATATGATTCTTATTATAGCTGGGGCTAATACTATGGAAACAGTAGTCTCAGCAGACTGTTCCAAAGTTAGGAAAGCTGTTTCAGTGGGCTTGGGTCTAGAACGAGGTATCCTTCTCACCACCCAGAACCCAGGTGCCGAAGTGGCAGACCTCAAACCCAAGAAATTAGAAAAAACACTATCTGAAGTTGACTGTGCACTTTATCCATCAGATGGAGGCCTCTGAGGGAAGCACTTAGAGAGGAGATTAAGGGCCCCAGGCAGCTATAGAAACAGGTGGTGTGCAGTGGCGAACCTTGTAAGGAGTCAAAATGAACATCTGAAGAGCAGTTCTCAAAAGATTCTATAGTAGGAGTGCTCAGAGTTTTGATTTTGTTTCTTTTTTTTTGTTTCTTTTTTTTTTTTTTTTGTAGCGAGCCACATATGCAGATATTCAAGTATGTGGCAATGCGTCTGTTTTAACCCATGGATAAGTACATTATGGTCCTTACTGTGTTTGCACAAACTCTGCATAGGAGGCTTGCTTTCCCTAGACCTCATTCTGACTATATTTGAGCACCTGGATTCCAGTGAAGTTCTCACCAGCAGAAGAGCTGATGAGTCTGGATCTAAGTTCTATCTGAGACCTATGGACTTCCAAAAAATGGTTGCAGATGGAGATAAACATTCAGGCTCTGATCCTGGTGCTGAAAGCCGTGGGAAGAGGGAGGGCAAAACAGAGAAATTCTCAATAGCACCACAGGCAAATGCTGTGCAACAGTGGAAGGAAGGCTGGTTGCAGGAGTTCCTTGCCTTTGAGGGCCCTGCCCCCCTAATAAGAAAAGTGAATCTCTAGCCTCTTTGTTTAGAATAACTCAGCATGAAGCAGGCTGTGTAGCAGATAAGGGCCCTGGCTCTGGAGGCAGACAGACTGGGTTTGATGAATGTCTTTTGAGCTGAGAGGAGTCAAAAGTACAAAATATAGATTTCTAGTCCTGAGAGTAAGAGTGGGCTCTGGTGATGCCTGGCTTCAAATACTGACTCTGCTATTAACTTTCTCTGTAATGCTGGGAAAATGTTTAATTTTGCTAAGTCTCAGTTAACTCATCTATAAAACAATGATAATATTGTATTTAATTGATTCCAAGATGCATTATTTTCACATACTAACGTCTCTATATGCATCTTACAATTACCACTGACCAGGCACACACTTGTAACCTGTACATAGTACTCTAACTTAAAAAAACTCTCTCATAAATAAATAAAAAAATAATTCTAGGTGATAAGAAAGCATTGTGTTATGTTAAATTTGCAGTGTTTTCCTTTCTAAGTGGTACACAGAATATTGGTATATCTTATAATTGATAACATCTTAGATTCAATGACATTATGGTGACATTACCTGCCTCATGATGTTGTGTGAAGATGAAATGGGATAATGCAAGGGAAGAGTTAACATAGCATTTTGGGGAAAAGAGATAAGTGAATTTCAGAGCTTGGGACAGGAAACAATTGATACTATCAGCCTTGGACAAAAAGGGTGGAGAGGAGGTCTTTAAAAGAAGATTTTATATAAAGAAAGACAGATTAAAATCCAGGTAAGTTGTCAAAGGCATCCCAGGCCCTAGATTATAATAGGGGGTGGTGGTGGGATAAGAACTGATGGTTATCTCCAGAAAGAAAAGACCAAGGCATATCTTCCCCTTTGGGGCTGGGAATTTGTACCCATTTTTTCTCATTGAACTCCCACTCTTAAAAGGGAAGACAGGCCTTGGTCCTTTTTCTTCAGAGCTGGGCCTTCAGGAATCAGCTTTTCCAAACTTGGTGTGGCTGACTATACTCATGGGCCCATTTGCAGGCCCTGCCAACCTAGGTCCTGAGCCATCCTTCAAAGGGAATATGAGACTAGTAATGGTTTTATCTGTATCATCTAGTGGGACCTGGAATGAAGTATCAATACCAACCAGAACAATATCCAAGGCCGGTTGGCATGTCCAGAACACTGGATTGATCTCTAGGTCTCCAGAATTGCCGGGACATACTTTGGGAATGTAGTCTTGGGCCTCTAGATGTCCTCCCTGGGGCCTGCCTTTGTAGTTGCTTTAGTTCCCTTTGATTTGATGTCTCCCTATTCAAAAGACCTCTCCTTAATCTTGGTTTAGTCTTGGTTCTTTTCCTCTACTCATAGGCCCTATTAATAATGTTGAGGTACCAGCCTGCCTGAAATTATAATGTCATTAATAGCTATTGCATTAAAAAATAAAAACTTGGAAAAAATATGATTCACTATGCTCTTATGTAGTATAGCTACTGCCCTACTATTTAGGTGACTGTCTTTGCCTCTTAACTAACTGTTCCTTGATGTATGGACTTAATTACATTCAGTTTTCTAACTGATCACTTTTTAGAAATTCTTTCCTTATCCCTTATTCTTACACTGGACAACTTCAGCCAACCCTCCTCTAATCCCTAAAGCTCAACTATTCTGTAGTCTGATGACTCACCAATCTAGAATCTAAATCCTAGACTAGGATAATCATAGCCTTTATAATATGTCTTTTGGGGTGGGGTGGGGGTGTATACTTGGATTATCTGTGCCTCTGGAAATGCTGCTGAAGGACGGTGAAGGAAGAAGAAGATGGATATGTTCTTGGTCTGTTCCACTGTTATGTAGCCAGGCTTTGAAGAAAATCTCCATGCTGACAATATCATTGTCTACAGTCTGAAAGTCAATGTCAGTTCCCAGGATAGAACTCTCTGCAGAAGAAAAGGAAATAGTGGTTAAAGTGTTTAATTCTTTTATTGTAAATTTTGAAAAATATAAAATTTTAAATGCCCCCTTTTTTTGACCCATTCATTCTACCTCTAAATACCTACCCTGCAGACATTCTTGGATAGTACATAAAGAGACATATGCAAAGATGTTCAGTACAGCATTGTTGTATTAACAAATAATCAAAACCCCAAATGGGAAGCAGTTCAAATGCTCAGCAATAAGGGAATGTCTAAATAAATTACGGTACACTCAGACTATGGAGTATTATGTAGCTGTTAACAAATAAAGTAAAGCTAAATGTAGTGGAATGAAAAGCTAGGAGATAATAAATGAATAAAGAAAGTTGTAGAACAAATGTATATATGAATCCATTTATATAAAAATAAAACTATTGGCCTAAGTACATACATATGTATATAAATGCATTTTTCAAAGGTCTGAAAGGCTACCATCAAACTGTTAGCAGTAGACAGGAGCAGAAATGGGACTGAGTTCTGAGATACATTCCTTTTTATTATTTATATTTCTATACTGGTTGAATTTTATTGAAATCATATATTTAAAAACATTCTAGAATACAAAAAAGGCAACAAAATAATATAGCAATGCAAGTTAAATATTTAGTTAACAAGAGGCGCTTCAGCTTTATGTTGTTTCACAGTGAAAATGTATTTAATTATTACTTCTCTTATAAAAAATAAATTTTACAAAGATGAAAAGAAAAAAAAATGATGAACTCCTGGGCTCTACCTTCTGACACAGTTTACGCAAGTTTGCCATTGGCATGCTGTATCTCACAGTGCGATTGGCAGCCAAGAAGACAGTGATGGTCTGGTGGAATGTTATTTAATTCCAAATCTGAATAAATGGAGTTGGGTGGGTGGGTTAGGAGGCTTTGCTGGGCTACTTCCTGCTTCGGGAGTTGGGGTCTGAGTATGCAGGTAAATGTCAGTGAAAGTCAAATATTAGGTGGTGGGGGAAGCGCAGAGAGAGGAAATGAGTCAAGAGCTGGAAAGAACGTGAAGAGGAACCCGACTTTTTTTGCCTGACTGTGAGGGACTCTCTGAAATCCTTTTACAAAGGGCCTAAGAAAAGCCACTTGCTCCAATGAATTAACTTCTGTGTATGACTCATGGACCCCAGGGAGAAGGTTGGTCTATTTCTAGAACGACATTCCTGAGGACAAGTATGCAGAGGTGGCAGACTCTTTACAGGGAACAAAGGGCTTCAGTCCAACGTGCTGGAACCCACACGGGAGGTGTGGTGAGACTTATATGACTTCATGTCATATTTAATGACTAGTTCTGTGTCTGCAAAGGGGCACCAAATTCATTTCTCTTTGACCAGTAGGATTAAAACTCTACTGTCTTTTGTATAACTATGAGGATTCATTAGCTAATTAGTTATCTCATTCTTTTCTTTAGGCAGAAATATTCATCATGTATTACATAGAAGATAAAATACCAGGTACAAAGATCTAATGACACTCTTTAAGGAGTTCATAAAGCAACATCGTATATATGTTTTTCAAAGGAATATTTATTGCAGTTATAAAGCAACACTATTTTTGACCATTCTTCTTAAACTTTCATCTGCCCCATTACGTTTTAGGGTGATATAGTGATAAATATAAAGTAATTTGTCAAAGAAATGTCTCTCGTAAGTAAGGGGAAATGTTCTTTTTAATAATGTGAATCTTATTTTGTCACAGGCAAACCAAAAAAAAACTTAATTTTTTTGAGCCTGGACTTTGACTTGAATGGCATATGAAAATGACTGAACAGCTTTTCCTCAGGGAGACAAAATAGTTAGTAAAGCACTAGGAGGCAGATACAGAACTACCGAAATGGAACTGAGCAAAGGATCTCAGAAAGTAGAGAGGATAATATTGCTTGGAGTTCCAACAGAATTTCAGAGAGAAGAAATAAGTATTTCATTTTTTTTTTCCCAAGCAAAGGGTAGAAACTCTTCTCATGGCCAGTATAAGGGGATAACAGCAAAGTTATCTCCCACTGAGAATCTGGACATAAAAATAGGAGTTTTCCCAGAGTTAAACCATAAAATCAACACAGAATGGTAAAGTCCATTAAAAACAATGATCTTAAGGGAGAATGGCTTACTGACCACAGCAAGATTTGGCTGGAGTCTATGGACGGTACTGGCTTATCTAAAGAATAAACATTACAGAGAGGGTTGGCCAGAAATGAAGCACAGAGAACGGGAGCACCCCAGCATGGCTCAGAGGAGAGAGCTTGCAAATATCCTTAAAATAGTCATGGGAATGTAGAGTACAACATAGGGAATATAGTAATAATATCGTAATAACTTCTCAGTTTCTTAGATACTGAGGAGCAGGTCCCTCATGGACTGGGGAGCAGCGCACCAGACACCAGATGAGCCGAGTCCCACTGAGGGTATGAAATAAAAAGGTTAGCGGAACGTGGGCACACAGCTCTGAGCGTCTGGGTGATTAAGACAAGAAAGGAAGGCCTGGTTCACAGTAGCCTACCCAGCAGCCTGCATTCACATTCAGTTTTTGGAACTACCCTGCCCCCCTGTGGCCACAAGCAGTGACATCCTTCACTGAGCTCTTTTTAAGCTTTTCTGGAAGGGCTACAATAATGAGAAAAACTAATCATTGAAAATAAGGTAATGCCTAAAGCAATCCTACTCAGAAGTCAACCTAAAATAAAGGTTACAAAACAAAAATGTGTTTAAAATTGTAGAATTAAACACTTTAACACATATACATGCACGTTTAATGGCTGTATTTTTCTCTTGACATAGAATGCCTAAAGTTGATGTTCAAGAAAATGGCCTGCAAATCCTCCCTAGTCCCTCCCACAAAATCCCTGACCTATAGGCTAGACCTGTTTCTATCCAAATGACCTTCATACGGCCACTCCTTGGGCTTTACAGATGGGTATCATGGGTTCTTAGAACCTCCTGAAATTATATACAATTTCACCTGTATATGTGTACATATATTTTGGTGGGGTGGAGGAAGGAGATAGGTCTTTAGCTTTTAACGAGTTCTCAGAAGAGCTCCATGACCCCCAAAAGGTCAACAACCACTACTGAAACTATGAAATCATGGTATCTTAGCCTCCCTAGGTCAGTTTACAATCAGTGCTGGTTACTCTCTGAATACAGAAGTAGCTCTGGGTTGTTAACAACCAGGTTGAGAAATCAAAGCAGATGGATTTGCTCAGGAACAGCTATGCAGTCACTCAAGCACTGTCCCTAAATCAGCAATGGCATGAGGATCAGCTGCAGCAGCTCACAATGTTGGGGGCAGTCCAGCTTGTCTGTCACTTGCCTCATTTGTGGAGGTGAAGCTTGGACCCTGGGAAAAAGAATGTGGCAGGCACAGTGTTAGTTATAGCAGTGTGGACCCTGTCAAGAAGTGAGTGCAGGACTGACCAAATGGTGACCATATTCCTGTGGTGTCAGTCTATAAGAGGGGTTAAAATAGCACTAGAACGCATGAGATAGAGAAAATTTATTTCCCTGGTCTCTTATCAGGGAGAGTACTGTTGTCATTCATTCATTTGCTTATTCTTTTATTTAATTTGACATTCAAATAATTATTTATTTAGTGCCTTCTGAGAGCTAAGCACTAATTGTGCCATCCATGAAAGAGGCAAATTTCCTGCTTTAGTGGCTTATATTCTAGTGGAAGAAAGGATAATAAACAAACAAAACAGAAAACAAATGCAGATAATGATAGACACTTTGAAGAAAAACAAAGCAGGATAAGGGTGTGTGTGTGTGTGTGTGTGTGTGTGTGTGTGTGTGTGTGTGTGTGTATCTAGTTTGGTCTGCCAGGGAAGTATGTTCTAAGAATGTGATAGTTGAGCAGAAAATTAAACTAAGCAAAGGAATGAGTCATGAAAACATTTGTTGGAATATTGTTCCTTATAGAGGACATTAAGTTCAAAGAACTTAAGGTAGAAATGAGCCTGGTATGTTGGAGGAATAGCAAGAAGGCTGAAATAGAACAGTGGGGGAATAAAGGACCAGCTGATAAGCTGCTGGGATACACAATGGGACCCGCAAAGAAGCATGCTCATGAAATAACAAGTAGTCACTATGCTTGCTTCTCAGGAAGGTGGGTGCCATTATTGCAAGGCTTTGGCTTTGCAGAGTGGAGCCAGCACTTCTTTCCATTATCTTTCTCTTTGCAGCTGTTTGCTCCTAAAAAACTGTTGAATTAGTATTTTAAAAATATATGTTTGAAGGTGTGCCAAACTATTAACTTGTGTGGGATGTCCACTGACCCTCCCATACATGCTTTCAGTTTTGTGGTGGTGGACAGTGGTGGAAGGAGAAGAGAGGAATCTGGGAGTCCAATGAGTAGAACTCAAGCAGAGACTCCTGGCTTGCAGTGGATATGCCTCTTTTCCAGCCCTAGTCAGCTACCCAGGGAGCACTACAGTATATGAGTCAAGCTAGTACAGCCTAAGGTGGGCTAAAACAAAAAACAAACAAACAAAAAAACCCCAAAACAAAATCCTCAATTGTTAACCAAAGAATGAAACACTAATGAGTCACGATGATTAACTTTTTCCACATTATAGCTCTAGGGATCATTTCTTCCTTTTTTTCTCTTTTTTTTTTTT